>WBNM01000534.1:0-12887 GCA_013399055.1 Ramphastos sulfuratus | reverse complement strand
CCTGCAGCAAAGCCTTAGAGAGGAATTCTTCAAGCAGCTTTGAAAAGTACCAGAAACCTCTAAAACTATCATTCTATACAGGATTAATTCTGCTGAAATAAAATCAGGATACTACTATACTCCTGATTCATCAGCAGGAAAGCAAGGGTTCGTTAGCAAACACATAAGACAAACGTGACATACAGCTTTGAATGATTTATGGCACCAGCTCTGATGCAACAGACAATACTGGACGAAAACTGAAGATGACTGAAGTGAGAGCTGAGGTTTTAAAGTTCCACCTCAGATAAAGACACCTTTAAAATATTTGAGCTGAAAAGAAGATTTTAAAAGCTGAAGAGAAATTAACTTTACAATGTGACAGAACTAACTGTAAATGAATATATCTAGCAGACTGAGATCTAGTGATGTTCCTCTGGAAAGCTCTGACATCTAGAGGAGGAAAGAACCACCTATAATATCAGCCCTTAACTCTTGAACTACTCAATAAATAGCTTTTCCTGTCTACTGAGACCAGGAGCCTGACCATTTCATAGCAGTGACATCCTGCCCTTCTGTGTGCCAGCAATACTACAGCTAAACCCACAGGAGGAATCTCATTGTGGATTCTTTTAAGTCTCTGAAAGAAAATGTCCAACACATTCAGTTTCACATGACTGCCTTTAAGGTAGGTATTAACAAAAATTTGCTTTGCTTATTGAACCATAATCTCTCTGTCGTTACCTTTGATTAGAGTTATCAACCATCTTTGGTAGGTGACTGGAATATGCAATAAGAATGAAAGCAAGTTGAATGAGGGGCAAGAGTGGAAAAAAACCAAGAGAAAAAAATCACTCCCTTCAAAATCTCAACAGAACTATCAGACTTGCAATAAATAAAAGAGATTGGCTTACTTGCCTCTAAGGGGTAGGATGAGCTATGTATTGTGCACTCTTCTACGCAGGACAACTGTTCTTTTGGCCACAGGTCCAAGATGACAAGGAATAAATTACAGACCTCTTGTGAATATATTTTGCAGTCCCTAGAGATACTCCATGCCTAGAACGACTGTGGTTAATCTATCAACAGGCATTGTTTCTGGCTATGCCTCACTCTCTGTGCTTGCCAGTCTCTCCCAGTACTAAGCAGAAAAAGGTAGCTGGTGTGAGAACATACTGTTCGCTGCTACAGTATCTCCCAAGAGATTATACTGCCCTGGATTTACTCAGTGTCTGCTTAACAAAACTCCCTGGAAGGAGGTTGGAGTGAGCTGGGGGTCAGTCGCTACTCCCAAGCAACAAGTGACAGAACAAGAGAAAATAGCCCCAAGTTGTGCCAGGGGAGTTTAGGTTGAACACTTGGAATAATTTCTTCATCAAAAGGGTTGCCAAGCCCTGGACCAGGCTGCCCAGGGAAGTGGTGGAGTCAGCACTCCTGGAAGGATTTAAAAGCCTTGGAGATGTAGTGCTGAAGGGCATGGTCTAGTGATGTTCTGGTAGTGCAGGGTTAATGGCTGGACTCGACAACCTTAAAGGCATTTTCCAACCTAAACAATTCTGTGATCAATGTTTTATTTATGATGCAACGAGAGGTGTACAATGCAAGAAAAGAAACTAAGTAAAACATCACAAATAACTGTTTTCTCAACTCCTGGTCTACGCAGTATCACAAACACTCATGAAGCCACTGCAGCTTCCTAGTTTTTCCTCAACAGACACAGCCACACAAGCAATGACCATAATGTTTCAACGCTCCACGTTAAATGAGCGTTCAAGCACACAGGTCAAGACATGCTACTCAGGAGCATTCCATGAAGCACACAGCAAGCAGCCAAGCTCAGTGAAGCTTCTTTCTCACCTGTTGGTGTCCCTGGCCACGTCCTCGTACACGCTCTGCACTCCAATCTCCAGCCTGGTGCAGCCATAGGACAGCATGTCGCTTAAATGCCGCTTCAGGCAGTAATCCGGCCTGGTCTCTATCGTTATCCCAATGCACTTTGTCAGGCTTCGCTCCGAGTACCTGCAAAAAAAACCTCCTCAGTTCAAATTGTGAAGGTAACTTCTGAAGAGCTTCCAACACAGAATCATAGAATCATCTAAACTGGGAAAGATCTTTAAGACCTGTGAGTCCTACCAAGAACGTAGCATCACCAAGTATCCTGCTGCCAAACCACATCTACATGTCCTTTAAATCCCTCCAGGGATGCTGACTCCACCACTTCCCTGGGCAGCCTGGTCCAGGGCTTGACAATTCCTTCCATGAAGAAATTTTTCCTCACATCCAATCTAAACCTCCCTAGCACAACTTGAGGCTTTTTCCTCTTGTCCTATCACTTGTTACCTGGGAGGAGAGACTGATCCCCACCTCACTCCCAACCTCATTTCAGGGAATTGTAGAGAGGGAAAAGGTCTCCCCTGAGTCTCTTCTTCCCCAGACTGAACAATGACAGTTCCTTCAGCTCCTCCTCTCAAGACTTGTGCTCTAGATCCTGTATCACCTTCACTGCCCTTCTTTGGACGTGCTCCGGCATCTTAGAAGTCTCTCTAGGAGGTAAAGGATCCAAACCAGAACCCAGTATCCAAGGTGTGGCCTCATCAGTGCTGAGTACAGGAGGCCAATCAGCTCTCTAGCCCTGTTTGCCACGCTATTGCTGATCCAAGCCAGGATACTCTTGGCCTTCTTAGCCTCCTGGGCACATGCTGGCTCATATTCACTTGGCTGTTGACCAGCACTCCCAAGTCCTTTCCCACTGGGCAGTTCCCAGCTGCTTTTCCCCAAGCCTGAAACACTGATGGGGTTGTGGTGACCCAAGTGCAGAACCCAGCACTTGGTCTTGTTGAACCTCACCCCACTGACAGTCTGTCCATCTCCCTCTACAGAGCCTCCCTATCCTTAAGCAGATCAACAATCCCATCCAAATTGATGTCATCTGCAAACTTACTGGAGGTGCCCTTGATCCCCTTATCCAGATCACTGATAAAGATACTGAACATAGCTGGTCCCAATAGTGAGCCCTAGGGAATACCCCCTGTGACTGTCTGCAACTTGGACTTAACTCCATTCCCCACCACTCTTTGCCCTAGCCATCCAGCTAGTTCTCAGCAAAGCATCCACCCATACAAGCTATCCAACATCTTCCAGGAGAGAGTTTCTGTGTCACTAGCAGAATTAAAACCCAGGTTAAAACCCTCAGCAGCTAAGGTGCATTGCTGTGTAGTTGAGAGCATGGATGATACACAAACATGCACACTAACAGAAGTCTGGAGTTTGCTTTGTATGGTAAAGAGCTGCACTGGAGCAGCCTTGCAGGGTTCTTCTAAACAGGACGTGTGAGGAACATGGTCCTAGAGCAACTGAGACTCCTTGTCTGGAAACAAAGACTGGGCAAGAGGGGGAGTCAGAATAGGGAATGAGAACCATGTTTGGTTTGGGGACAAACCCAAGGGAGCCTGAGCACTCAGTGCTGTTCAGACGTGGATGAGAATATGAGACCTCATGTTAGGGAGAGTTTGGTATAGTCTGTACAATTGATTTTGATGGTGTACAGATAAATTGCAGAGTCTGGGACAAGATCCAGGTGCATTCTCACAACAAAACAAGACTGTCCATGAAAGGCTCCACAAATCACTGCCTTTTGTGAGCAAGCAGCATATTCACAACTTCATTGAAATCTAATGCTGAAACATAATTCATTGTTACCCTTTCCCCCGTCCTCTCCCATTTATCGCTGGATGTCTAACAAAGACTAATTATCCCAGATAGCAGAAAAATCCACTACTGATGACAAAAGGTAAGATTCTGAGCTATGAGAGAATGAAACAAAAGCAGCCTTGAGGTTCATAAAAGGAAACCATCAATCACCAGAATCTCCACCACCACCACCACAGATAACACTCCTTTCCATACAGGAATCTTCTACCTTGACCATCTTTACTGCAGAATATGCTGGTTGTGTAAGAGGGCTGCAGCACAGGAGAAAAGATTTACAGCAGGAAGAAGGAAACTTCTTTTGAAACCATTTGAAACTGCAGAGATATTCTGGATAATTCCCAAATTGGGATGAGAACAGCATTAACAGGCACCGCCTGAGAGAAGTATCAGTCTCTTTAATGGTTCCAAATGATGAAGACCTCAGTCAATATTAAATGTTAGTGAAAAGAGGACACCTTGAATAAGAGAGAAGCTATGCTGGCACCTGAAAAAAAAAAAAGTGAACACTGAAATCACCAGGATGACTAACTTCAGCTCTTTATTAGGTGTTCTATAAAGATTCATTTCCCAATTTCTGACTCCACATAGCTGGGAACTTCTGAATCAAAATAAAGTTCCAGAGCCTACCTTAAAGCATGATGGAGGTCCAAGTTGACAAAAAAAAAAAAAAAAAAAAAAATCCCCCAAACTTTCCAAAAATAACCCAAAAAAATCCTTTAGTTGGCTTAAACNAATCCTTTAGTTGGCTTAAACTCACAAGCAAAAAGATTAACTCTCTTCAAACCGTTACAATCTAATTCACATAAATCATTTTGGTTGGAAAAGACCTTTAAGATCATTAAGTCCAACGATCAACCCAGCACTGCCAAGTCACCACTAAACTATGTGCCTCCACAACCCATCTCCACAGTTTTTCAGTCCCTCCAGGGAGGAAGACTCTACCACTGCCTTGGGCAACCTGTTCACAGAATTACAGAAACATCCAGGTTGGAAAAGACCCTCAGGATCATCAAGTCAAACCTGTAACCCTACTCTACACCTTAAACCAAATCCCTAAGCACTACATCCAAACCACCTTTAAACACATCCAGGGTTGGTGACTCGATCACCTTCCTGTGCAGCTCATTCCAGTCCCTGACCACTCTCTCCATGAAAAACTTTTTCCTAATGTCCAACCTAAACCTACCCAGTCTCAGCTTGAGGCCATTCATCCTTGTCTCCAATTACCTGTGAGAAGAGACCAGCACCAGTCTCCCTACAATGTCCCTTCATGTTCATCCTAAACTTCCCCTAGTACTTGTGGCTGTTTCCTTTCACCCTAACAATTGTTACTTGGGAGAAAAGACCAACATCTACATCACTCCAGCCTCTTTTCAGGGAGTTGTAGAGAGCAAGGTCACCCCTGACCTTCTGGCTAAAGGGGTAAAGGGCTAAAGGGGCTAAACCCCAGTTCCCTCAGCTGCTCTGCACAAGACTTGTGCTCTAGACCCTTCAGTGGCTTCGTTCTCCATCCTTTGACACTTTCCTGTACCTCAACGTCCTTCTTAGAGCGAGTGACCCAAAAAGTAACTTGTGAGGTGTGACCTCACAAGTGCTGATTAAGATATACAAAATTCAAGATATTGGAAGGATAAGCTGTACTGGCTATTGAAATAAGCATGGTAAAAACCCCAACCAAATAAAAACCAACAAAAAACAAATGAAGCATTTCAAAGTTCGTGGCTCACTCATCTGGCAGACTATCAGAGCAATTGTTTATCACGTCATAGAACACCCTGCCAATGTCTGATTCATTAACATCAAATGGAAAAACACCCACTTTTAAAGATGTGAGTTGCAAGAGCTAAAGAGAGGAATTTTAGCTAAAAGAGGGGAGGACAAGAAAAAAGGGTCACCAGAGGACTCACATCAGAGGGTATACGCTCATATTAAGCACCTGCAATCAGACTGGAAATACTGAGACAAAATAATTACACATCCCTGCTCTCCAAGTAGGTTTATGACCAAGATATAAAATGCTGAATTTAATGAACACCAACAGACACTAAAGTATAACAGCTACTAAGAGCAGTAACAGGATTTCTGCACAGCATAAAATTATCTTGCCCAATTCTATGCCAAGAAGCACATCTTAATGCTAACCAGAAAAGCAAAATAAACTCAAAACAAAGTTACAGAAATGGCATTTCCAAAGGATGTCACAAGCCTCATCAAATCACCACCTTCTCTAAGAGACATTTTCAACCTAAGTTGCAAGCGCTCCAGCTCTCTCCAGCAGTCCCAAAGACTTGTGGTGAGCAAAGAGAGCACAGTCTCATCCTTTATCTTCTCAATGTAAAATAAAAGCTTGCATGGTGTGGTCCATATTTAATACAGGCTACAGATTCCTTTCAACTAACAGGAACAAAGAAGTGTGTGATTGCTCTGGTTTAAGCTAGAACAGAACCTGCTCAGTGATTTTACTTCTCAGCTAGGTCTCCTCTCAGTGATGGCACTTTCTGAAGCTAACAGCATATCTGCACAGACAGTGACTGCTGCTAGCAGGGATAATGCTCCAAATTTAGAGCTACTGCCAAGGACTGGGATGCACAAAGGCTCTTACTTACACTTGCCCTTACGGAGACCAAGGTCTGTGCTATATTTTGTGTACCATGCCTGAATCTGTATCCAGTCTGGGATTTCCCCAGTGCCTGCCCACAGCATCAGTAATTTTATTTTATCATTATTTTCATTGAAGCTAGCTTAGTTTTCCAAGCTGTAAGTGTCTCTCCTTTATTCCCTTTCTCTTCCCTTTGGGACAGGAGAAGTGTTTATAGAGAGTGTCTGCCACTCATTTAGTGGCCAGCCCAGCCCTAACCCTTGACAGTGATAACTTTCCAAAGAAGGTGATTCTGGGGACACATCTCCCTCATCTGAGCCCTTGAGTGACCTGTTCAAGTGGGAGGGGGTTGGAACTGGATGATCTTTGAGGTCCCTTCCAACCTTACCATTCTATGATTCTATGATCTCCTGAATAAAAAAAGAGAAATTTGACTTTTCTGTTGATTTTTTCCTCAACTTTTGGACTTTAAACACTCATTTGGATATTCAACATTTTTCCTGTTTGCAAAATGAGCAAGCCCATTTCATTTGAAAACTAATACTAAGGACAGGCACAAATTACGAGTTCAGAAGCCAAACACAGAGCACCAGGAGCAGACATGAATCAAAAGCTTTATTAGATTGACATACCTCTCATTTAATGGAAGGAGTTGCCAAACAGCACCCCTGAAAGTTGAAGCAATTATTACTATGCAGCACGAAACTGCATTATAAAACTAAGCTAAAATTTCTCAGCTGTCAGTGTTTAACATTTAGCTTCAACATTTTCCTGTGCATGGCCAGCACCTCCTTCACTGACTGAGTCAATTGTGAGCTGCAAGAGAGAGAGTGCAGAGATGTGGAAAGGGCAGCAAATAGAATATAAAAGCAAATAGAATATAAAAGGTTATCTCCTTAATGCTGGATTTACATCAAGATAGACACTGATTAGTAGGTTTGGGTTTTTTTAAACCAAACTGAAAGATCTCTTATTTTAAGGCACAGTCAGGACCTGACAGAGACATTAACAAGTTGCCCAGAGAGGTGGTGGATGCCCCATCCCTGGAAGCATTCCAGGTCAGGTTGGGCAGGACTGCTGACTTGAAGATGTCCCTGCTGACTGTAGGAGGGTTGGACTAGGTGACCTTTAAAGGTTCTTTCTCACCCAAATCATTCTATGATTTACCAGCCAGCATAGAAAAAGAAATTATGTATTCTTAACACTTCCGTAATAGAGAAATATTTTGACTTATCCTTTCTTTTATTTTAAAATAAGCTTATCTTTTAAATCTAATCATGACTTATGGATGAAGTCTTTTTTTTTTTTATCATCATTATTATTAATCTGTGATTTATGTTACAACTTATAGTAGATTAGCTATTTCAAGACTGCCTTCACTTCTCCTACATCTCCTCATTTCAGTACTCAGGTTTCATTGTAACTTCCCACTGGAAATGAAGTGGTTTCCCACAGTTCTAGCAGGTTGGGTGGGTACAGTTTTGCCCTTGCAAATTCATGCTGAATCCCCCATGCCACCTTCTTGACCATGGAAGCAGCTTCCACAGACACACTCCCCATGAGGCTCTCTTGGGGTTCAAGGCAAGGCTTACCATCCTTCTTACCCTCCTGTGACATTTTTCAGCCACTGGGGACCTCTCCATTGTCACAAGCTCTCCAAAGTGAGATGAGGCTGCCTCACTCATGCTCTTCCACAGACTTGCACGTGGCAAATTTTGTGGTGGTGTCCAATACAACCTCCTGCCACAGACACTATCACCTCAAATCCCCACCTACCAAGAGCAGATCTTGCAAATTCAGACCAAGGCAAAGGAATACTCCAGACTTCATTCTTTTCCTGTGTCCTTCATGACAGTGCTGCCTGCCTCATTCATAGCAACTGTCTTCACTTGCTGACAATGTGCCTATGGAAGCCTTTCTTCTTCCCTTGGAATGCCTTGGAATTTTGCCTCCAGTCAGACTTTTGTAATGCTCTCTGTCTGCCTGTATTCATCCTGGGTACCCCATACCTTCTTTCACCTTCTCAAGGTCTTCGAGGCCTTGAGGAACCTGTACTAGTGGGAGGTGTCCCTGCCTATGGCAAGGGGTTGGAACTAGATGATCCTTGAGGTCCCTTCCAACCTTACCATTCTATGATTCTGCACATCACTCTTTTTTCATGTTTGGTCTCCATCAGGACTTCTCCATTAAGCAGTTAATTAAAACTATTGTGCCTGCTTACCTTCCTGCACATCAGGATGTACTGTCTTTGCAATTTGAAGAACCTGTCCTGATAGATAAACTAGGCTCACCCAGGTTTACCCATCCATGAGGGCATTCTCTCATGAACCTTCCCAAGGAACCAAAGGGCAGGATCTCAAGTCATCTTGAATTTTGACATCTTTATTCTGCTACTGGCGTCCCTCAGGATCTTAAGATCTAACACCTTAGAGTCACTGCAGCCCAGACCACATTCTTCCCAAACCAGCTCTTTGCAAACAGCAGACCCAAGAAAGCACCTCTCCTAGGTACTGGATGAGACAGTATCACCACAACGCACTCTAGAAAAGTTCTAAGTTAGTTGTGTTCCACCATTTTGCCATTCCAGCAGGTCTCAGGCTGTCAAGCAGATTTGTGTGTTGTTCATTAAGTGCACACATTCTGACACTTGCGTCATTTTCATACCTTTTCTTGGCTCTATCTCCAGTTTATAAGCATTCTTCTTGTTGCCTTTGATACCAAAAACAGCCCCCAAACTTTGCAGACACACCAGCACTATATCCAGATGGGATATGATTTGCCTATTCCCATCCAATTTTCTACTATTTATACAGTCAAGGGTAATTTGGCTGCTGAATCACAGAGAAAAGCTCATGGTAATGCATCTTCACTTCTAAATATTTTCTAGATATTTCGTTCCTTCTCAGAATAGAATCCTGCACCATTCCTAGAAAAACAGCTTCACACTGCTCCCATAATAAAGTGCACAGCTTGCTCTCATACAACTTACTATGGAATACAGATTTGTCCCTTATTTGCCCATCTCCAATATTGATAGCTGCTGCCAACCCTTAGAAATTACTATTTTAACACAAGTATTAAACAGAAGGCCCAGAGGCAAAAACAACAGAATCCTATTAGAAACCATTCAGGTCAAAGACAATAATTTTCTGCTATGCCTGTTGTTAAAACCAGCATAATGGGTGACATGTTATCATAGAATGGTAAGGTTGGAAGGAGACCTCAAGGATCATCTAGTTCCAACCCCCTGCCATAGGCAGGGACACCTCCCACTAGTTGTTCTGGTTTCTTTCTTAATATCAAAACATCTCGCTGTAGCGAGTCAATCCACTTGCAGGAGTTCATGCACACTACACTTCATTTCTCCAAGATCCTGTACACTCACTAATAGGATATGGTGAGTTACCAGGATAATGGGCATGATGGATTTGCCTTCCCTTCCTCTTTAAAAACAAGACATCTAGTCACATATCCTGCAGGGACATCATGCAGCCAAGGCAGACACAAAGAGGGAACAGTCTCTATCCAAGTAGGCAGACAGCCTGAAAAGTCTTTATCTAGAGCTCTGGCAAGAGTAACTTCAGGATACTTGGATACATGAGGTTAAGATGACCTTGATGATAATCAAGACAAGGAGAATTACTACTAACTGAAGACCAAGAGAAGCAAAATAGAAGAAGTTCTAAGAAATTAGATGAACTCAATCGGGAAACTCAATCTTTGATTATAGAATTGGTTTGTTCAGAAGAGACCTTTAAGGTTATCAAGTCCAACAACACAACACTGCCAGGTCACCACTGAACCATGTCCCTCAGCATCACAGACATGCCTCTTTTAAATCACTTCAGAGATGGGGACTTCATCACTGCCCTGGGAAGCCTGTTTGAGTGCTTGACCACACTTTCAGAGGATAAATGTTTCCTAATATCCAGCCTAAACCTCCCCTGGTGCAACTTGCAGCTACTTCCTCTTCTCCCAAGGAACAAGTGATAGGACAAGCGACCAACTCCCACTTCATCCCAACCTCCCAAGCAGTTGTAGAGAGGGAAAAGGTCTCCCCTGAACTTCCCTTTCTCCAGGCTCAACAGTCCCAGTTCTCTCAGCTGCTCCTCACAAGACTTGTGCTCTGGACCCTTCGCCACCTTCACCGCCCTCCAATGCCTCAATGTCCTTGTAGTCCCAAAACTAAAATCAGCACTTGTGGTGCAGCCTCATCATCACTGCCCTTGTCCTACTGGCCACACTACTGATGATCCAAGCCAGGATGAAGTTGACTTTTTTTGGCCACCTGAGCACACTGCTGGCTCATTTTCAGCTGGTTGTCAACCAACACTCGCAGGTCCTTTTCTGACAGATGCTTTCCAGCTACGCTGTCCCGAGCCTGGAGCAGTCATGGGTTTGTTGTGATCCAACTGCAGGATCTGGCACTTGGCTTTGCTGAACCTCATCCCTTTGGTTTCAACCCATAAATCAAGCCTATTCAGATCCCTCAGTAGAGGCTTCCTGCCCTAAAGCAGATCAACACTCTCACATGAGACACTAGAAGGATATTAAAGAGAAGAGTACTGAGCCCTGGGGAGCATCACTTATGACTGGTTGACAACTGGAGTTAACTCTATTCATCATCACTCTTTGGGCCTGGTTATCCAGCCAATTTTTTATCCAGCAAAGTGTACACTTCTCAAAGCCACGAGCAAACAGTTTCTCTAGCAGAGTGCTGTGGGAAACCGTGTCAAAAGTCATACTAAAGTTCAGGTAAACAACCTTCACAGCCTTTCCCTCACCCACCTTGAACATCCAAGTTCAATTCCTGTATATACAAGTTCACTCAATTATATAGGTTCATTGTGGCATCAGTATTTATGATGTGCTTGTCTTCTGGAACCTAAGAGTGGAGATGGATTTTACCTTCTCAAGCAACAACAAACATCTTAACAGTATTTCTCTTCCTTCCCTGGAACAAATTATTTGGTATTTGTAGTACAGCAGCGCTGAGGAGCCCACATAATCAAAAGAATACTCAGAAATCAAGACGAGTGCATAGCACAAGATGACAGTCAGGTAATTTTAACAACAGACTGACCGCAAAGGCAAAATATGCAAATGAAATAGATGTTGAGCTGTATGAATGAAGGGAATGAGCTACATGGAAACCTTAAGATGTGCAAAGGCAGAGCTATTGTGAAGTCAGTTCTTTGCAGCCTGATTACAGAACTGTTTGAAATAGAAAGATGGAGAGATTATTCATTGTAATTGCTAAAGAATGTTTGATTGAATTTTCAGAGCAAGCTGATACACAAAGCAGACTTTTAAATCAGAATCTGCCTCTTAAGTAAGCCTGGGTTTTTGAGACCACGAAGGCACCTACCTCTTCACCAGACAGAGCTGTTTGATAAAGGGTCTCAAATACTTTCTCACTGAGAGAAAAAAAACAGATGGCCCACTTCTGGCACAAACTCCTCCTCTCGTTTAAGAAAGTCTCTGCTTGCTCTCAATTAAATTTTGGGTTACAGACAAAACTCTTGTCGACTAAGAAACCTCAACATCAAAGTTTCAATTACTTACAGCTGATAACTACAGCAGTGTCCAAACTCAGTAGCTGGGATCAGAGTGGCAGGATGCCAGACAGCACATCAAGACTTGCCTCATCCCAGAAAGCTCAGGAAAGATGAAAGAGAAGAATAAAACAGGTGGGCTAGCACAGTGTGCACACAGCAAGGTTAATCATGCGCCTTTATCTGTTTCACACATTTCAGAGTTGGATGGTGCTCTAAGAGAAGGAAATGGAGAAGCAAGAATGCAGGGAAAGGCACAAGAAACAGCAGAAGCTTAAAGCACAAAAGGGTCAAAGGCAGCATCAAAGAGAACCAGTCACAAAGAGCAAGAAGTCTTTAGGTATACCAGTATATGGAAAGAAGGAAGAAGACTGAAGTTTAGGCTGGAGAAGACAGGGAGGGCCTTTTCTCAATGCTGACCAATAGTTGTAGTGTCAAAATGGGGCCAGACTTTTCTGTGGTGCCCAGCAACCAGACAAGGGGCAACGGGCACAAACTGAAACCCAGGAGGTTCCATCCAAACATGAGGAAAAAAGTCTATCCTGTGAGGGTGCTGGAGCACCAGAAGAGTCTGCCCAGAGAGGCTGTAGAGTCTCCTTCGCTGGAGAGATTCCAAACTCGCCTGGACAAAACCCTGGGCAACCTGCTTTAGCAGGGGTGTTGGACTAGATGATCTCCAGAGCTCCACTCCAACTGCCACCATTCTGTGGCTCTGTGGTGTAGTACAACTTATCCAATCCATGTGTTTGCAGGCACACTCCAGCATTACTTCAAAAGCCAAAGAAAACCTTCTTAAAGGTGAAGACAGAATAAATTATGAAGATGCTCACATTACTTCATCACCATTGCTGCTATGTTCGCATTACTTCATCACCATTGTTGCTAATGGATCACATAAGAGAGGCAATTTCCACAAAATGTGGTGCTCCATACTCCTGTGGACCACAAACAGTGGTCACAGCTTGGCTGGGAAGGGGAAGGTGCTGCGGCTCATCTACCCTCAAGGTTCCGTGTGTAGCAATGAAGAGCACCTGAGGGAGCTG
>WBNM01000533.1:59170-83191 GCA_013399055.1 Ramphastos sulfuratus | reverse complement strand
TCCCTTCCCTTCCCTCCCCTTCCCTTCCCTTCCCCCTTTCCCCTTCTCCCCCTTCCTGCCCAGTAATTAGTGGTTTGCAACCAGTCCTGCTCTTGCAACCACAGGTGCAGCGTCTTCCTATCTCTGGTCTCTCTGGATTAAACCTTGATGTTCCTCTGCCAACCCTGTGGCAGCTCCTCCCTGGTTCCTTGCCCTGTTGAGCACCCTGTGCTTGTTCCAAGGGAAATTCATTCCTGGGTTCAAATCTCTAACACCTCAGCCCAGGTGCAGGCAGCACTCAGTAAAACCCTGCTTCATCCTCATCTGCTCTTCATCACACTCATGATGCAAAGCCAAAAGATGCTTCCACCACCTCCAGCTCCTCGCTGCTCACAGGGTACCCTGGTACAGAAGGACCTTGAGCTTCTTGTCCCCATTTGCTCCAGCCAAGTAGCTTTTATCCCCCTGTCCATGCTGACTCCTGGAGGCTGGGCTGTCCTCAGCAGCAGGGGAAGGACTCACTGAAAAGCAGCACTGGGAGTGGTGCCAAAACCTTTCTGGGGTCAGCCTGACTGCGGCTGCTTGAGCAGTGTCACGCTTGGGGCACCAGTGGCATGGCATGGCTTGGCATGCTGTGGGTGAAAGGCAGCCTGGCACAGCCTGGAGTTAGATTAGATTGAGCAAGTCTGCATGCAGGAGGGGCCTGGAAAGGGGAAGTGGGAAGGTGGAGTGGGTGTGTGATAAGTTCTGAGCTGCCCCTGCTGGGGCCTGAACAAAGGAGAGGTGGTTGTGGAGTCCTGCTGTGACCTGGGAAAGCAGCAGCCCTGGGTTAGAGTCATAGAATTCCAGACTGGTTTGCGTGGGAAGGGACCTTTCAAGGTCATCCAATCCAACCCCTTTGCAGTCAACAGGGACATCTGCAACCAGAGGAGGTTGCTCAGAGCCACAACCAACCTGAGCTGCAGCCACCACTTTGCTGGGCAACCTGGGCCAGAGTCTCACCACTTACAGCATACAAAAAAAAAAATCTCTTCCTTCTCTCTAACCTGGATCTTCCTCTTTTAGCTCAAACCCTCACCCCTTGTCCTGTCCCAACAGGCCCTGCTCAAAGGTCTGTCCCCATCACCTCTTTAAGCACTGCAAGGCCACCAAAAGGTCTCCCTGGAGCCTTTCTCTTCTCCAGGCTGACCAAGCCAAACTCTCTCAGCCTGGCCTCACAGCAGAGCTCTTCCAGCCCTGCCAGCACTGCTGTGGCCTCCTCTGGCCCTGCTCCAACAGGTCCCTGTCTGTGCTGACTCCAGAGCTGGCCACAGCACTGCAGGGGGGGCTCAGCAGAGTGGAGCAGAGGGACAGAATCCCCTCCCTGCCCCTGCTGCTCAGAGGCTGCTGGGGATCAGCCCAGGACAGGCTGGGGCTGGGCTGGGAGTGCACAGTGCTCGCTCATGTTCAGCTTTTCACTCCCCAGCACCCCTAAACTCTTCTCTGCAGGGCTTCTCTCCTTACACCCATCCTCCACCCTAAACTGATACTGAGGTACAGGACCTTGGATATGGCCTTGTTGCACCTCATGAGGTTCACATGGACCCACTTCTCCAGCTCATCCAAGTTAGAGTGCTCTCAGCTGCCATAAACAAGCAAAGCAGGTTGGGTTTGGGCATGGTTGCAGGAGGAAACCTTCATCTTTCAGAAGCATTTCTCAGCCTGAGCAGGGAGCAGATGTATGCACAGCCCAGGTCTCATCCTAGGAGAAGCTAAGGACCAAAGCCAGGTGCAGCAGGTGCTGGGTTTCTTGCACACCGAGCCCTGGGCAGGGCCGTGTGTGGAGCAGAGCTTTTGTAAAGCACCAGAAGTCTGAAATGTGCAAAGCTCTCAAGCGCTCAGGGCTGGCTGCCACCAGATGGAGCTCAAAATGGAGCAGGAGGAGAAGGGAGGGGGTTGGTGGTGGTGATGGGGATGCTGTGGGGAGCAGCCTGCATGGCCAAGCTCCCTCCAAGAAGCAAACGAGGTCCCTCCTGCTTGCAGCAGACCCACCAGAGCACACAGAAGCGTGGAGGGCAGACACAAAGCCACCCACAGCAGCTTTGCCTTCCTCCTCTGCAGCTGCTTGAAAAGCACATCCACTGCCTGGGTTTGCCCTCCAGCAGGGTCTGCTGGGGGGTTTGGCATTTCTCTGAGTCATTGCTTGCTTTCTAAAAGTAGCCAGAGTTGGATGGGAGCCCAGATTGTCTCATCTTCTCCCAGGATCTCAGCCTGGGCTGGGCCCTGCAGCTTCCCCCCACTCCCCAGCTAGAATTGGGGCCACTACAGGGAGCAGGCTCATCCCAAAAATCCATCCCACAAAGGCAGAGCTGCTGGGGTTCCAGAGTGGGCATTGCAAGTCCTGCTGTTAGGGACATTCTCCAGCTCTGCTTTCAGCCTGGCACGTGCCCTACTTGTGGGTTCAGCTTGACTGAGTGGCATTTGGAACCTGTGCCAGGCTGGTGGTGTGGGGCTGAGCTGCATGAATTGTTTCTATTTTTAAAGTCCCACGTTGGCCTTTGAAGGGTGAAG
The DNA here is from genome assembly GCA_013399055.1 of Ramphastos sulfuratus. Classification (NCBI taxonomy): domain Eukaryota; kingdom Metazoa; phylum Chordata; class Aves; order Piciformes; family Ramphastidae; genus Ramphastos; species Ramphastos sulfuratus. The sequence goes on along the minus strand of WBNM01000533.1, from coordinate 80,662 downwards.
GGGAAGAAGCAAAGCTGCTTGGATGGAGGAACAACATCATCCCTCCCCGGGTAGGCAATGAAGAGAAGTGTTTCTCACCCGAGGTGGTGGGGGTGGCACAGGGGCCCTTGCAAGGAAAGCACAGGCTGGGTTTGGCCCAAATATGGGAGTTAATCAACAGGAAAACCACAGAGACTGGCCAAGTGGCACAAGGAAGGAGGAGAGGAGACACATGTCCCTCGTGGGGGGTTGGTGGCATGTGAGGAGGGGCTTTGCCCCTCTGAGAGTGAGCTCAGTGGGGATGGGGTATGGTGCACAGGGACACCTTTTGCTTGTCTGGCTTCTGTTCCTCTTGCTGTCCCACCACAGCAGGCAGCACCATGGCTTGAGACACAGGGAATCAGCTGGAGTCATGGAATTGTTCTGGATGGAAGAGACCTTTAAAATCATCAAGTCCAATTATTAACCCAGCACTGCCAGGTCACCACTAAACCCTGTCCTCAGCACCACATCTCCACAGCTTTGAAACCCCCACCCCAGGGATGAAGACTCCACCATATTCCTGGGCAGCCTGGGCCAGGGCTTGACAACCCTTTTGGGAAGAAATTATTCCTCATGTGCAACCTAAACCTCCCCTGGAGAAGCTCGAAGACATTTCATAGAATCATAGAATCAGTCAGGATTGGAAGCAACCACAAGGATCAGCCAGTTCCAACCCCCTTGTCATGCCCAGGGGCACCTCACACTAGATCAGGCTGCCCACAGCCTCATCCAGCCTGGCCTTAAACACCTCCAGGGATGAGGCTTCCACCACCTCCCTGGGCAACCCCTTCCAGGCTCTCACCACCCTCCTGCTCAACAACTTCTTCCTCACGTCCAGTCTGAATCTCCCCACCCCCAGCTTTGTTCCATTCCCCCCAGTCCTGTCACTCCCTGATAGCCTAAAAAGTCCCTCCCCAGCTTTCTTGTAGCTCCCTTCAGATCCTGGAAGGCCACACTAAGGTCACCTGGGAGCCTTCTCCTCTCCAGCCTGCACAGCCCCAACTCCCTCAGTCTCTCCTCACAGCAGAGCAGCTCCAGCCCTCTGCTCATCCTCGTGGCCCTTCTCTGGACACCTTCCAGCATCCCCACATCCCTCTTGTCCCAGGGACTCCAGCACTGGATGCAGCACTCCAGGTGGGGTCTCACCAGAGCAGAGGGAGAGAATCAGGATTTTTTAGGCAGTTTTGCTCCACTGGCATCAGAGCAGCCACTTATTGATGCTGTGGTCACTGCTATGAACCCAGCCTTGCCCTGCAGCAATGCAGGAATGGGCTTCACCTCCATGCAGCATCCAAAAATGGGATGGAGGAGCATGGCTGGGCTGCTGGCATCACAGCAGCTGACCAGAGCAGCTGATCCAGAGGCCAGTCAGACAAGGAAAATGCCCAGCTGAAATCCATGGGTGCAGGATGGGTGCCTTTGCTCTGCCACAGCCTCTCCCAGATGCCTGAGTACAAGTGGCTGGGTTTGACCTTCTGCTATCAGCAGACCAACAAGCTAATACAGCAATATTGACTCTACTTTTGTGTGGCCACACCTCAAAATATGCAGCCCCTGAAGATGTCAGCTTGGAACATTTATTTGTCTCTCCAAAATATGGAGTTTGTATTGGGAACCAGCAGCAGGTGAGGTCACTCAGCTCCCCCAGGGCATCCTAGGGGCAAGCAGCAAATGAAGAGCTTTGCCTAGCATGGGAAGAAGGATTTTGGGGGGGTTCTTTTTGTCTTGATTTTCCTGTGTTTTGTGAAGTTTAAAGGCTGCCACCTGCCTCCTGAGATACACAGCCACATGCATGGGGGTAAAGCCTCCTCAGCAGCACCCAGCACCAGTGGTGCTGGAAACCTCAGGGGGTCCAAACCACGCACCCAAGGTTGTTTGCCCTGAGGAACCTCCTGCAGCCATTCCCTTTGGAAGTTTACACAGCAGGAGCAGAAGTCCCATTGCTGCCTTTTAGGGACACAGAGCCTCTACCCTAAGGACAAGGACCACTGCCTGGAGACGCAGAGCTTACACAACACTTTTTCCTACCAGGAACAACAACCAAAGTTGGAAATGACCCGGGATGCCTTTGCAGAGTGGACAAAAAGCAGAGCAGCCACCTCCTCCCCCAGCTGCTCCTGGGCCAGGCTTTGCCCTTTGCCCCTGCCCACATGGATGGCAGCAGCACAAAGTCACTGCTGCAGGGTCCCCAGCTGCCACCAGGGCAGAAGCACACAGGGATTGTTCCGTATCTGGTGCTGGAAGCAGTCCAGAGTAGGAAGATTTGGCATCTTTAAATGGAGCCCTGCCAGGGCTCTGTCTGCCTCCAGCAGGAACAGGACCTTGCTCTCAGCATGCAGGCACTGGCAGGCTCTTGTTTTCTATCAGGCTGATCACAGAAGGACCAAATTGACTAATTCAAGGCAGAAATCAACCAAGACACTAATTTGGGCAGTACAGGACCAGCTGAGCTCCAGGGCTGCATCCCCTGAGCTGCCACACCATGAGCTCCAGCCTAACACCAGACCCACAAAATGCATGCCACATGCAAGCTATCTCCCCCTCCCCTTTTATTGAGAGCTCACTCTGCACCCACATCCTTCTCCCAGCACTGACTAGGCTCAGGCACCCACTTCCACCCCAAAAGACACTAGAGCAGGGCAGGAAGAGCAAGATTAGTTCAGTGCCTGTAGGGACAAGTTGTGCAGCCAAGTGAGGAGAAGAGGGTGGGGAAAGTGTTTGCAGCATCCACCACAATGCAGCCAGATCCTGCTCACACACAAACCACAAACACCAGTGAGTCATCCTGGCACAACCATGTGCCACCCAGCATTGCCAGGCAAGACAGACAGAGTTGCTGGAGTGTGTCCAAAGAAGGGCAACAAAGCTGGGGAAGGGTCGAGAACAGGTCTGGTGAGGAGCAGCTGAGGGACCCGGGGTTGTTTAGTCTGGAGAAGAGCAAGGTGGGGGCAGACCTTCTGGTTCTCTACAACTTCCTGAAAGGAGGTTGCAGTGAGGTGGGGGTTGGCCTCTTCTCCCTACTATCAGGTGATAGAAATAGCCTCAAGCTGTGACACAGTAGGTTTAGGTTCATATTAGGATAAATTTCTTTGCTGCAAGAGTGATACTGGAGGGATTGGAACAGGCTGCCCAGGGGGGTGGTGCAGTCCCCATCCCTGGAGATGTTGAAGAAACCTGTGGCCATGGCACTTTGAGTCCAAACCCAACACCACCATGGCCATTAAACCATGCCCCAATCTTGGAGGTCTTTTCCAACCCCAAACAATTCTGTGATTCTATGACCTTGCTGCTGTGACTGGAGGTTGCATCCCACCCTCACCCAGCCCCACCAGCACCCACGGCACTGCTCTCCCCTCCCACCTCAGAGGAAGAACGAGGCAGAGTGTTTGAAAAGGCTGCTCAAAGTTTATTTAGTTGCCATTGTAGGAGCACGAAGTGAACCAAAGGAGTTTCCCCAAAAGCAGAGTAAAAAGGCTGGTGTGGGAATCATCGGGGGGGTGCTGCCCTAGCACAAAGCGGCGGCTCTGGTGGGAGCAGCCTGCCTAAGCTACGCGGGGGGAGGGGAAGGGGCTGTGCCCGCCGCCGTGGGGAGAAGCCGCAGGCCCGCTCACGCCGAGGGCCCGGAGCTGGGCTCGCTGGCGTGGCGCCTCCGTCCTGCTTCGGGGGCTGGCACCAGGCCACATGCCAGCGGTCCTGCTGTCACCCGCAGTGCTCCCAAGCTGCAAGACAGCAGAGAAGGGGTCAGCCCCAGCACCGAGGCACTGTATTAGCACTCTGTTTAGTTCGGCAGCAAAGGGCTGCATGAAGACATCACTCGTCCGGTCAGGATGTGCCCCCAGAGGGATGTTCCAACTGCCCTGGGTGCTGCATTGGCATCCCCTCATGTCACCTCATCCAAGGGAGGCACTCACCTCTCCGGGGACTCCGAGACAGTTGTCATGGCCGGGTGGGTTGTCTTCCCAAAGAAGAAGCTGGCCCACCAGTGGCCAGAGTCTGATTTGGGCAGACCTGGAGGAGAGCATGTGCCAGGGAAAGCCCAGGTCAGTGTAACCCAGGCAGCCCTGCAGCCACTCCAGCCTCATGCCACAAGAGAGGCTGGGTCACCTCCAGTAAGATCTGGAGAAGCAGAGTCTGCCCATGGCCCCAAGCCAGGCAGCACTTACCTGGGGGGTGGGGGATGACCTCCCCAGAGTACTCGGAGCTGCCACAGGAGCTGTTGCTCGATGTGGAGCTCAAGCGCCCTGTAGAGACATCACAGCCATCAGAGCCAGCAGCAACCCTTGGCTGTGCCATGAAAAGCAGAACACAGCCTTGGTGTGCCCATCCCTAGGGCAACACAACCCAGTCCCACCACTATCTCACTCCAGTATGTGCCCAGCTTTAGTGCCAGGTCAATAAAAACCACAGGGAAGGGAACAGGGAGATTACATGCTGGCCAAGAGCAGGCAGCAGCAAAGCACCTGAACACCTCTGTGGGAAAACATTTGCAACCCCAGGGACATTAAGTAATGGCTCTGCATCTGTAGGTGACACTTGGGAGGCCTTTGCAGATAACTTGAGGCCAAGATGATGCAGATTCCTGCATCTGATCCACACAGTTTTAGTCCAACTGCTACAAGCCTGTCACTAGTTTCAGCTGAAGGGGAACACTTCAGTTCTGCTTCAGGTAACCCATTAAGCCCCTCCCCTAGAGAGGCACCAGTAGCTGCCATTAACCCAGACTGGTTTTGCAGCTCATTTCATAGAATGGTTTAGGGTTGGAAGGGACCTTAAAGATCATCTAGTTCAAACTCCTCTGCAGTGCAAGATGCATTCGAAGCCATCACCTCCCCACACCTACAATCTTAAGAACTGAAGGAATATCAAAGCTCATTCAGCAGCTATGGAAGCCCTATGAAGGGTCTGAGCATCAGGAGGGCAGCTGCTGGCTGCCGCCTTCCTCAGCAAGGAGCCTGGCAGCTCTCATGAAGCTTCAGCTGAAGGCACATCCCTGAGCTCAGCTCCATCTCTGCCGGTGCCATGGTCCCCCTGAAGCCTGGCAGAGCACCCTGCCTGCTCACCCACCACCCCAAGCCCACCCCAGCCCAAGCCCACCCTTACTTCTGTGGTAGTTGTGGGTGGCCATGAGTGAGCCGCTCGATGGGATGGATGCCATGGTTCTAGATCTTGGTTCTTGGGCAGATCTAAAAGCCTGTAGGCAAAGGGACACTCATCATTGCAGAGGGGCCAAAGCATGGCCCTTACAGCNAGGGCAACAAAGCTGGGGAAGGGTCGAGAACAGGTCTGGTGAGGAGCAGCTGAGGGACCCGGGGTTGTTTAGTCTGGAGAAGAGCAAGGTGGGGGCAGACCTTCTGGTTCTCTACAACTTCCTGAAAGGAGGTTGCAGTGAGGTGGGGGTTGGCCTCTTCTCCCTACTATCAGGTGATAGAAATAGCCTCAAGCTGTGACACAGTAGGTTTAGGTTCATATTAGGATAAATTTCTTTGCTGCAAGAGTGATACTGGAGGGATTGGAACAGGCTGCCCAGGGGGGTGGTGCAGTCCCCATCCCTGGAGATGTTGAAGAAACCTGTGGCCATGGCACTTTGAGTCCAAACCCAACACCACCATGGCCATTAAACCATGCCCCAATCTTGGAGGTCTTTTCCAACCCCAAACAATTCTGTGATTCTATGACCTTGCTGCTGTGACTGGAGGTTGCATCCCACCCTCACCCAGCCCCACCAGCACCCACGGCACTGCTCTCCCCTCCCACCTCAGAGGAAGAACGAGGCAGAGTGTTTGAAAAGGCTGCTCAAAGTTTATTTAGTTGCCATTGTAGGAGCACGAAGTGAACCAAAGGAGTTTCCCCAAAAGCAGAGTAAAAAGGCTGGTGTGGGAATCATCGGGGGGGTGCTGCCCTAGCACAAAGCGGCGGCTCTGGTGGGAGCAGCCTGCCTAAGCTACGCGGGGGGGGGGGAAGGGGCTGTGCCCGCCGCCGTGGGGAGAAGCCGCAGGCCCGCTCACGCCGAGGGCCCGGAGCTGGGCTCGCTGGCGTGGCGCCTCCGTCCTGCTTCGGGGGCTGGCACCAGGCCACATGCCAGCGGTCCTGCTGTCACCCGCAGTGCTCCCAAGCTGCAAGACAGCAGAGAAGGGGTCAGCCCCAGCACCGAGGCACTGTATTAGCACTCTGTTTAGTTCGGCAGCAAAGGGCTGCATGAAGACATCACTCGTCCGGTCAGGATGCGCCCCCAGAGGGATGTTCCAACTGCCCTGGGTGCTGCATTGGCATCCCCTCATGTCACCTCATCCAAGGGAGGCACTCACCTCTCCGGGGACTCCGAGACAGTTGTCATGGCCGGGTGGGTTGTCTTCCCAAAGAAGAAGCTGGCCCACCAGTGGCCAGAGTCTGATTTGGGCAGACCTGGAGGAGAGCATGTGCCAGGGAAAGCCCAGGTCAGTGTAACCCAGGCAGCCCTGCAGCCACTCCAGCCTCATGCCACAAGAGAGGCTGGGTCACCTCCAGTAAGATCTGGAGAAGCAGAGTCTGCCCATGGCCCCAAGCCAGGCAGCACTTACCTGGGGGGTGGGGGATGACCTCCCCAGAGTACTCGGAGCTGCCACAGGAGCTGTTGCTCGATGTGGAGCTCAAGCGCCCTGTAGAGACATCACAGCCATCAGAGCCAGCAGCAACCCTTGGCTGTGCCATGAAAAGCAGAGCACAGCCTTGGTGTGCCCATCCCTAGGGCAACACAACCCAGTCCCACCACTATCTCACTCCAGTATGTGCCCAGCTTTAGTGCCAGGTCAATAAAAACCACAGGGAAGGGAACAGGGAGATTACATGCTGGTCCAAGAGCAGGCAGCAGCAAAGCACCTGAACACCTCTGTGGGAAAACATTTGCAACCCCAGGGACATTAAGTAATGGCTCTGCATCTGTAGGTGACACTTGGGAGGCCTTTGCAGATAACTTGAGGCCAAGATGATGCAGATTCCTGCATCTGATCCACACAGTTTTAGTCCAACTGCTACAAGCCTGTCACTAGTTTCAGCTGAAGGGGAACACTTCAGTTCTGCTTCAGGTAACCCATTAAGCCCCTCCCCTAGAGAGGCACCAGTAGCTGCCATTAACCCAGACTGGTTTTGCAGCTCATTTCATAGAATGGTTTAGGGTTGGAAGGGACCTTAAAGATCATCTAGTTCAAACTCCTCTGCAGTGCAAGATGCATTCGAAGCCATCACCTCCCCACACCTACAATCTTAAGAACTGAAGGAATATCAAAGCTCATTCAGCAGCTATGGAAGCCCTATGAAGGGTCTGAGCATCAGGAGGGCAGCTGCTGGCTGCCGCCTTCCTCAGCAAGGAGCCTGGCAGCTCTCATGAAGCTTCAGCTGAAGGCACATCCCTGAGCTCAGCTCCATCTCTGCCGGTGCCATGGTCCCCCTGAAGCCTGGCAGAGCACCCTGCCTGCTCACCCACCACCCCAAGCCCACCCCAGCCCAAGCCCACCCTTACTTCTGTGGTAGTTGTGGGTGGCCATGAGTGAGCCGCTCGATGGGATGGATGCCATGGTTCTAGATCTTGGTTCTTGGGCAGATCTAAAAGCCTGTAGGCAAAGGGACACTCATCATTGCAGAGGGGCCAAAGCATGGCCCTTACAGCTCCCACCCACTCAGGACCTGACCTCACAAGAAAGATCCGAGAGTTTTAAGTGGCACCAGCATGATTGCCGAAACAATACGACCCACGCAGTGGCACTGCCTGGGCACAGGGCTTAGGGCTCGTGGTGCCAATCACGGCTTAAATCCACGGCTACGTGCAAAGGCAAAACAATTCCTTGGGAAACGCCTCCTAGCACCAAGCTGAGCCCTGGCAAGCCTGAGCTCACATGGATGTTTTCCCTCCTCGCAGAAATTCAGCTCCCCTCCTTGTATCAACAGTTGGAACTCACCAAGCCTCAGGCAGAGGTTGCGTAAGAAGCAAAGGAGCATTTAGCTTGAGGCACAAACCCAGAGCTTTCCAGCCTCCAATTCCAGCCCCAGCCTGTCCCCAGCATCGCCTCCACCATCCCTGAGCTGGAGGCAAACCTGTTAACCCTGCTCCATCCTGCACAGCACATCTCCTGACACATCTGCTTCAAGCACGGACGTTGCTCTCCCCGGCCCAGAACATGCCCATGGAGCTGGGGATAGATTTTTCTCTTCCTGGCACAAGGCACCCCCCAATAAGATGCTGCCTCTTCCCACACCCCACGGTCTCAAAACGGCTCCTAACAGGCTCAAACAGCAAAAAAAAGTGCCACTTGCCAGCACAAACCACAGCCCCCTTGGGGTGCAGGAGTACTCCGACCCCCACCAAAATCTGATGGGGCAACAAAAGCACCGACCTAGGCTGTATGCTGTGTGCAGGGATCCAGGACCATACGACCCTCACCACGACCACCCCCAAGCATCCAGCTCCTGATGAGGTTTTCCCTACCCTAACGATGCATCCGTGTGTTGGTTGCCCCGCTATAGACTGTCCTCCATGCACCCCCGTCCCTGTTAACCATCCTCAGCGGGGAAACTGAGGCACGGATCCTCCTCCCCTAGGTTTCACCCCAAAGAGACGCTGTGTAGCTGAGCCCTCCCGAACCAAAACAGCCCCCCCGCCCTTACACACCGCTAAATCGCCCTCTCGATGGCAGAGTACCTGTGCTGGGCGGCTGTGATGGTGGGGAAGGGGTTGGGGGGCGTTCGGCTGGCGGGCGCTAAGGCCGCGGGGGGGCCACTAAAGGCCGCGTCCGCTCCGCACCGCACGGCCTCGGCCGCGGCGCTGCCCGTCTTCTCCCCGCCCCGCCCTTATATCCCATCTGGTCACGCCTCCAGGGGGCGGTGCCACCAATCAGGAGAGGGGGCGCGGCTCGACACGCCCTTTGGTGGTGATGGGGAGGGGATAGCGCAGGTGCCGTGTGCGCAGCGAAGGGGTCCGACCGGGATCTGCTGCCGGGTTCGGGGGTACCGGAGTGGATCGGGGATCACGGGACCTGCCCCGGTGTCTGCCGCATGACAGATTGACCTGGAACCAGCATCAGCGTGCACAGGGCATGAGGAACAATTTCTTCCCCCAGTTGCCTTGTGGAGCCCTGGAATAGGCTGCCAGGAGCAGCGGTGCGAGTCCTTGTCCCTGGAGGGGTTTCAAAGGCCTGGAGATGTGGTGCTGAGGACCATGGTTTAGTCATTTCTGATAGTGGGAGAGGTGAAAATCCTAACCTAAAGCACTTAGGGCACTAAGATCATAGAATCATGGAATGGTAAAGTTGGAAGGGACCTTGAAGATCATCTAGTTCCAACCCCCTGCCATAGACAGGGACACCTCCCACTAGCACAGGTCACTCAAGGACTCATCCAACCTGGTCCTGAACTCCTGCAGGGAGGTTGTGGAGCACAGAAGCACAGAATATGATCTTTGATCACAACCTCCCTGGGCAANCTGTGCCACACAGCTTGGTGTCATCTGCACACTTGCTGAGGCTGCACTGATTCCTCTGTCCATGGCACTGACAAAGATGTTAAACAGCACTGGTGCCAGCACTGACCCCTGAGGGATGCCACTTGGCACTGGTCTCCAGGTGGACATTGTGCCCTTGATCACCACTCTCTGTGTGCCACCATCCAGCCAGTTCCTTACCCACCCATCCAGTCCACGTTGTCAAGATGTCATGCAAGAAATCCCAGGGAATAAAAACACAGCCTTGCAGGCTTCATTTGGAAATGCATCAGACTCTCTCTGTTATCTATGTTTTGTGTCCTTGTTTTTGTAAGTCCCAGCAAGCCTATGAGTGAAGTAGACATCACCATTTTTTTTCTTTTCACAGCCTATAATCGAATTCTTTTCATAAAAAATATTCCAATAAGCCTCAAACCAGCACACCACCCCAGCATGGGAACACTCCAGGTGGCCCATGTCCTCAGATCCCCCCCTCCTGGCCCCCAGGACAAGGCAATACTCCAGGCTGGGTGCCTTGCCTACCTGTGTGGTCCCAGGAAATCAGCCAGGAGAGCTTCAGGGAAAGCTTTGGCACCACAAGGCTGTAAATAAATAGTTTATGTTCAGAGTTTACCCTGGAGGTTTAAGGACAAACACAAGATCATGCTTGGTCCAGCTTGGAACTGAGTCCCTGCAGCCCTGCCTCAGTTTCCCCATGGATTATACTGACTCAGCTCTTTCCAGAGAATGACTTGGCTGAAGGCTCTGATGGACTTTGAATATCCAAATACCAACTAGCAGTTTAAACAACCACCTGGCTGTTTTCATTCCTAGCATTCAACCTCATGATCATTTTTGAGCAGTGGTTTGATTTCAGGGTCCCTTGGATGCCCAGACCAGCCCTGCTGGGAGCATTCACTCTCCACTCTGCCAGCTTCAAAGTCCCAGAGCATGAAGAGCCCCAGAGCATGATCTCAGGAGGTGTATCTGGTGCAGAAAGAAAAGATAAGCTGCAACCAGAGTGTTTCAGACCTGAAAAGTCACTTTTCTTTTCGTGAAGCTGTGTCATTGCTCTGGTTCCTCCTCAAATCCTTCCTGTGAGATGTGTCCCTCAGTCCCTCTAAGAATCCACAGAGCTGTAGAAAATATGTTCTACAGTGGAGTAGATTCTCCCCAGCGGGTACAGGATGGCTTTGAACCGAGCCCGAGTGGGCTAATTGCTTTAATTAATGATAGAGCAGAGATGAACCAACACTTCCTGGTCCCTTTGTGCAAGGACACCACTTACACCCATGCCTGGGGCTGCTTTTTAAAAGCTCAGCTCATGAAACAGCACTGGAGAGGGAAGGGGAAGCTGCTGCCATTGCAATAGGGGATGAGCTGGGGCTGCACTGGTGCAGGGGAGATCAGTTTCCTGGTGCAGATGAATTACAACCCCTGTCTTGCTCTGCCCTTTATCCCAAAGCCAAATCCACTTCTCCCTACTGATGCAGTGGGACAGAGGAACCCGGGAGTAATGTGGATAGAGTATCCAGCAGAAAGTCTGTCCAGAATGTGCTGGGGAGGAAAGTAAATTCCATTTGTATTGACCAAGAAGCAGTTGGTTTAGAAGCAGGTGGATGACAATATTTGGATAGATTTTTCTCTTCGATTTCCCCCTCATTAGAGCCTCTGAGTTGATTTGACTCTCCCTGCCCTTTGCTTTTGAGCAAGATTTTTGTGTTTCCTTTTCTTATTTATTTTTTTCCCCCCCTCTTAAATCTGGTTCTCTGGGCTCCATGTTACAGCTGGAAATTAGCTTTTGTTATCTGCTGCTAGTGAGCACCTTTTGGGTCACCTGTTGGCAGAAACATCTGGAAGCCAACAAAGGCTGTGGAGCTGCAGGAGCTGCTGCCTCTGGGCTGCAACAGCTCTCATAAGGGCATCATGGATGGGTGTTAGCTAACACTGGGGCATCCCAGGGCCCAGCCAACGATGCTTAATGCTGCTGCCAGATTCCTCCTGGGGGGATGTGACATCCCAGAAGCTTCAAGAATTTGGCCAGTGGTCCCCACCAGCCTGTGCTGCAGCGCTCAGCAGTTTTCCTCCTGGGTCAGAAGGTGTTGATTCCTCCCAGCAACAGCAGTGCTGCAGAACTGAGCTCTCTGTAAAACTTGATACTGCATCTCTGAGGGTTTGGCTTAATTCCTTCTCTGCTGAGAATCTCTCACTGCGGAGGAGCCAGCAGGGACAACCTGTGCTGAGGCTCTGCCCTCCTGCTCCTCCTGTGCTGCAGGTTTGGGATTTGGGCAGCGTCTGCCCAGTGCAGGCAGCTGCTGCCACCTATGGATAAAACCCAAGTGAAATGTTCACCCCAGACACCACCACCCCAGGGTCATCTCCTCTCTGCCCCAGGGACTTTGCAACCTCCCAGAGCAAGAGTGGGAGCCTGGAGAAGAGAACGCTCCAGGGAGAGCTTCTGATGGTCTTTCAGTGCATAAAGAGGCTGATGAGAAAGCTGGGGACAGACTTTTGAGGAGGGTCTGCTGGGACAGGACAAGGGGTGATGGTCTGAACACAAAGAGGGAGATTAAATAAGATGTGAGGAAGAAATGTTTGACACTGGGTTGGTGAGAGCCTGGTCCAGGTTGCCCAGAAAGATGAGAGCTGCCACATCCCTGAAACCATTCCAGGTCAGGTTGGTTGTGCCTCTGAGCAACCTGCTCTAGTTGCAGGTGACCTTGCTGACTGCAGACATTGCAATGTGACCTTTAAAGGTCCCTTCCATCCCAAACCGTTCAATGATTCCATGGTTCTATGAAATCAGACCCATGGTCAGCCCTGCTCTCCTCATCTGCAGTTTGTGCCAAGGAGTGCTGGCACCCAGGGCTGATTTCCCAATGGGCTCAGGGAACTGGCACCAGGAGCTCTGCAAAATCCTGGGTCTGCTCTGCAAATACGTAGATTGTGGGGGGAATTAGATAGAAAGTCACAAAGGGTCTGATTTGGCTATGCAAAAAGGATGTCTCCAGCTGGGAAAAGGGACTGAAGGAAGACAACTGCTGCTTGCTGTAATCCAGAAGCTTTGGGTGAAGCTGCTCCCATGAATTCCTGACTATTGTCCCAGGAGAGGCTGAGGGAGCTGGGAGTGACAGCCTGGAGAAGAGGAGGCTCAGGGCAGACCTCATTGCTCTCCACAACTGCCTGAAAGGAGGTTGTAGCCAGGTGAGGATTGGTCTCTTCTGCCAGGCAACCACTGATAGAACAAGAGGACACAGCCTCAAGCTGTGCCAGGGCAGGTTCAGGCTGGATGTTAGGAAGAAGTTCTTCACCCAAAGAGTGATTTGCATTGGGATGGGCTGCCCAGGGAGGTGGTGGAGTCCCCATCCCCGGAGGTGTTTGAAAAGAGGCTTCATGAAGCACTTAGTGCCATGGCTTAGGTAATTAGAAGGTGTTAGGTGATAGGTTGGACTGGATGAGCTCAGAGGTCTCTTCCAAACTGCTCACTTCTGTGATTCTGTGATATGCTTCTCTGGGAAAGGTGGAAACCAGCAGCAGCACTCAGCAGGATCCATCTCCCCCCAGAAAACTCTTAGACCAGCATCTGTGAGGCTGGGGGAGATTTCATCACCCACTCACTGCCATCATATGGGAAGGAGATTTCACTGCTACCACAGGCAAACAAATCTCTCACTCATATAAATCCTTGGGCTGTGCTGGGGGTTGGCTCAGCAACAGCTTTTCTCATTAAGTTCCCTGATCTATATTTCACCCCTCTGAATGCATCCAGAGCTTGTGCTCCTAGCCAAGTATCTCCATTAACAGCCCTTGGACTAAAAGCAATCAAAGATATGGGCAGCCAGGGCTCTTTTCACTCAGTGGTTGTGGTTTAATATGAAAAGCCATCCCCAGGATTAATGCAGGCTTCTCCTCACTGGGAGATGTGCAGAGCTGCCAAAACAGACACATCAGTCTGCTGTAGCTTGGTACAGCAGCAGGCTCCCGAATTAGAAAACCAGTGTGGACCTGGAGCAACCCAGCGTTCTGCAAGCAGCTTTAAGCCCCAGGGCAGAGGTTCCTTATCTCACCTGGGTTTGACCTCAGCCAGGGCCTGTCCCCTCCTTGGCACACAGGGAGATTTACAGGATCAGCTTCTCACAGCCCCCGCAGAGGCTAGAGGCAGGCATCAGAGGTGTCTCTGAAGAGAGGCACTTGAAGTGATGTTTTCCTCATGCTTTGGAGTTAGAAAAGATTTAAGAGTGTGGAAATGTCTGTCCTGGCTGATTCCCAGACAGATAGCAGCTGGCACTGGGCATTTTTATTGTTCACAGCCTCTTGCTGCCAGCAGTGTGTTGGAAAACAGGAATAGAGAGAGAGAGAAAAGACCGTGGGGAAGGTGAAGAGCAGGGCAGGGGCTAAAATCTTCAGAGGAAATCTGAGTTTAGGTGAGGAGCTCCAGGGTTCCAGCACCCTCACAGCAAAGAAATTTCTCCTCCTGTTGAGATGGAACCTCCTGGGTTCCAGTTTGTGCCCACTGCCCCTTGTCCTGTCACTGGGCACCACTGAGAGGAGTCTGGCCCTGTCCTCTTGCCCCCTGTCCTTTAGCTGTTGCTGAGCATTGAGCAGATCCCCTCTCAGGCTGCTCTGCTCCAGGCTGTCAGCCTTTCCTTCTCTCAGAGATGCTCTGGGCCCTCAGCATCATCATAGCTTCTGCTGGACACTATCCAGTAGGTCTCTCTCTCTTGAGCTGGGGAGCCAGAACTGGACACCATACTCCAGCTGTGGCCTCGCCAGGGCAGAGTAGAGGGGAAGGGGAACCTGCCTCCACCTCCTGGCCACACTCTTCTTCATGTTGTCCCATCAGGGCTGACACCAGACACCACTCCCAGCTTGCCAGGTGGCTGGAGGGCTCAGACATCTTGTTATGACTTCCAAAGTTTATTTTTAAACCTCGGGCTCCAATTTAAAGGTATCAGCAGCATGTGCTGAGTGCAGGAACTCAAAACACTCCCCTCCTCCTCCTCCTTCTCCTGCTTTTTTGTCCCATCGTTTCTGTCTTCATTACCCCTGACTGGGTCTCCAGCTTGAGCACAAGCAGGAAAACCTGCTCACATTAAAAGTTTCCTGAAGTCTCCCATTTGCTGTCTTGGACCAGGAGTGCTCTGGGCCAAGACACAGAGAGAGGCATTACACATCAGCACAGGGGCTGGAAAGGCTCAAAGCCAACTCCATGCAAACATGCTCTAGAAACCTCTGGGAGATGCATCAGGGAGTCCAATCCTGTCTTAACCCCAGTTAAGTTGGGGGTTAACTGGGCTGGAATGCCCATTTGATGTGGACCAGCACTGGCTCTGCTGGATTGCCATGGGGTGCTTGTTGTCTAGACAAGGAGAAGGTGGCCAATGCCTTGGTGCTTTCAGGTTAGACTCCATGATCTCAAAGGTCTTTTCCAACCTGGTTAATTCTGTGTGGTTCTGTGTTATCCACCAGATGGGAAAGGGAGGCTGTGGAGACTCCTCCTCTGTGCAGAGATTAGAAACTCACCTGGGTGTGATCCTGGGCTGCTGTGGGTGCCTCCTGCATTAGCAGGGGTGATGGACTAGACGATCTCCAGGAGTCTCTTCCAACCCTCACCATGCTCAGGTGCTGTAAATGCTGAAACATTTGGGTGCAAAGCTTCTGAAAAGCCTCCAGAACTGATACAGAAGGAACTGGAAGCCTGACTATGGGAGGAAGGAAACCGTTTCATAAAGCTGCCCTTTAGAGGACAGCCACTGCCCTGCACACCCCTGATCTGCTTTTCCATGGCTGTTGCACTTCTCTCTGTTGCTTTGCATAAGAAGAAGGAAGAAACCCATCAGTTTGTAGCCATCCTTGTGTGTCCAGCCCCAGCTTTTGCTTGGTTAAGAGCAGAGCTTCAGGAGTGACATCAGGGCAGGCATCCCTTGGTTGCTGTCTGCTCTGCCCAAACTCTTGCTGTCAGAGCAGACCTGAGGCATTTTCTAGTGACAAACTCACCAGTGCTCAGTGAGCTGAACACATTGCTCAGGGGAAGGAACACCCCCAGCACGATGGCAAATCCCAGCAGGCAGCCTGGGGTGTTCTCATCCCAGATACATACCAATTACCAGCACTGCAGATTGCTCCCCCTCCCAGTCACACCAGGAAGGGTCTCTTTGATAGGGGAAAAAAAAAATAAATAAAAATCTCAATTACTATGTCTGGGAAATGGAAATTTTAGCACAGCTTGAAGCATCAGATCCTGAACTTGGGGGCTGTGGGGCTGGATGGGGTTGAGGTGATGATGAAAGGGCCATGAAGTACCTGCCATGCATACCTGCAGCCTGCCCATCCCTTCAGGGGTTGTGTGTGTGTGTGTGTGTGGGGAAGATGTCTTCATGAGTGACCCCCAAATAGAATTATAGAATCATAGAATGGGAAGGTTGGAAGGGACCTCAAAGATCATCTAGTTTCAACCCCCTGCCATAGGCAGGGACACCTCCCACTAGTACAGGTCACTCAAGGCCTCATCCAACCTGGTCTTGAACACCTCCAGGGAGGTTGTGGAGCACAGAATCCCCCAACGTGATCTTTGATCACGTTGGGTGATTCTGTGCTCCACACCCTCCCTGGGCAACCTGTGCCAGTGTCTCACCACCCTCACTGCAAACAACTTCCTCCTAACATCCACTTTCAATCTCCCCTCTGCCTGTTCAGACCCACTGCCCCTTGTCCTGTCATTGCCAGACCTTGTCAATAGTCCCTCCCCAGCCTTCCTGTAGCCCCCTTCAGAAACTGGAAGGCTACTCTAAGGTCTCCTGGAAGCCTTCTCTTCTCCAGGCTGCAGAGCCCCAACTCTCTCAGCCTGTCCTCATTTGGTGATGGTTTTTGGGGGTGGGGGGAATCAAGCTTAAATAGGATATATGGGAATTGTTTCAAAGATTTGCAGATTCACAGATTGCATTGGGTTGGAAAGGACCCTCCAAGGTCATCATGTCCAACCCCCTCTGCAGTCATCAGGAACATCTCCAGCTAGATCAGGCTGCCCAGGGCCACATCAGGTTTGGTCCTGAACAGGACAGGACCTCCACCACAGCCCTGGGAAACCTATTCCAGTGCCTCACCACCCTCCCTGTGCAGAACTTCCTCCTGATGTCCAACCTAAATCCATCTTGCTCCAGTTTCAAACCCTTGCCCTTCATCCTATCACTCCAAGCCCTTCTAGACAGTCCCTCCCCAGCCTTCCTGTAGGTCCTCTTCAGATACCAAAACGCTGTTATAAGAACTCCCTGGAGCCTTCTCTTCTCCAGGCTGAGCATCCCCAATTCTCTCAGCTGGGACCTGGATCTACAGCCAAATGGATGGGGACAAGGTGCTACATTTCAGCTGCCCTCAGATTGTGCCTGCTCAGGTCTCTTTGTATTTTCTGTAGCTGAACATTTAAGGAGAGGCTGCCAGTTTTCCAGGAGGAAAAACAGTTCCACTCAGGTGTGTGACAGTTGAGCCTGCTGCTCTTGTGCTGGTCCACAGAACCACATGTGTGTGGTGAATCCCTTTTCTGCAGGCACTGGCCAGACCTGGGCAGGCAGCTGTGGCTTTAAGCTTCTTGGAGGCTGGGTGTAAGGTGGCTTAGCCAAGCCAGGATTATCCAGGTCTGCCAACCCTCTCTCCTACTCGTGGCCCACACTATATATAGTCTGTTGGCCCTTCAGGCTCTGTTTCACTTTAGGAGTAAAGCACATTGCACTGCCCATTTCTCTTTTCCCTGCCTGGAAAAAAGAGGTGGAAATTCAAATTCTCTTTCCTGATGAAAGACCTGAATGAGGAGACCTCCATCCCATGGTCCTGTGGCCCAAGCAGCTGAGGGACTTGGGGGTGCTGGTGGAGGAGAAGCTCAGTCTGAGCTGTCAGTGTGCACTTGCAGCCCAGAGAGCAACCAGAGCCTGGGCTGCAGCAGCAGCAGTGTGAGCAGCAGGGTGAGGGAAGTGATGCTGCCCCTCTGCTCCCCACTGCTGAGACCCCACCTGGAGTGCTGCATCCAGTGCTGGAGCCCCTGGGACAAGAGGGATGTGGAGGGGCTGGAAGGTGTCCAGAGAAGGGCCACGAGGGTGAGCAGAGGGCTGGAGCTGCTCTGCTGTGAGGAGAGACTGAGGGAGTTGGGGTTGTGCAGGCTGGAGAGGAGAAGGCTCCCAGGTGACCTTATTGTGGCCTTGCAGCATCTGAAGGGGGCTACAAGAAAGCTGGGGAGGGACTTTTTAGGCTGTCAGGTAGGGATAGGACTGGGGGGAATGGAACAAAGCTGGAAATGGGGAGAGTCAGCCTGGATGTTAGGAAGAAGTTGTTCAGCATGAGGGTGGTGAGAGCCTGGCAGGGGTTGCCCAGGGAGGTGGTGGAAGCCTCATCCCTGGAGGTGTTTAAGGCCAGGCTGGATGAGGCTGTGGCCAGCCTGATCTAGTGTGAGGTGTCCCTGGGCATGGCAGGGGGGGTTGGAACTGGCTGATCCTTGTGGTCCCTTCCAACCCTGACTGGTTCTATGATTCTAACTCTAATGTTCATGAACAAATAAAGTCTCTCTTTAAGCATCAGTGAGAGGCTAGGAACATTTTAATCTGAATTATCTTAGAGGTCTTTTCCAACTGAATTAATTCTCTCTGTGAGTCTATGGGTAAGTTTTTAACCCTCAGGTTGCAAAGGGGGAAAAGCAGCATCATAAGAGTACCTAAGAGTACCTGATTTAGCTGTTAAATTCACTGGAAGGATGGTCTGAGCCATGAAATTGGCCTGGACTCTTACAGAGCTTGCTTCAAAATTAGCTTTCATTTGACCTATATTTAGCTTTGGGACACAGAATATTTTGCATTAGCCTCCTAATTGCACAGCAGGCACAGGTATAAAGATTATTTATATAAAAATATAGATTTGTATTCTATAAATCACCACCACCTGTTATTGTGTCATTGGACTGCTAAAGGAGCTTATTTTCCTCCTAGGACTGGAATCCCATCTCCCATTAAATGAGATGATGTTAATAAACCACAGATTCTTGAGCAGCCCAGGTGCAGGAATTTGGTTTGCTCTATTTGTCCTTTGCTGTTTGTTCCTGAGCTGATGCATTCCCACTGAGGCAGAAACTCAGGTCAGTGCCTGTGAGGCTCTGCCCAGGGATATGTTTTTCCCCTGGGCCATGCAGGGACCCCTCTCCTCCCAGCACATAGAGGAGAAGCAGGTCCTTCTGCACCACTGGTCCCTCTGTGGGCAGAGCAGGATTTGGGGCACTAGGTGCCCCTGGGTCTCTTTTCCAGTTCCAGCTCTGTCCCTTCACCCCCAGGCTGCCTCAAGGGGTCCATACCCCACTTGGCCCCTGGACCAGCACTTCCATTATTCCCTCTCTCTTCCAAAAAGTCTTTTCCAACATGCTTTATCCCTCCATCTTCCTCCCACCCCTCTGTCTCCAGTGTCTCCGTCTCCCTCATCTGTCCATCTCTCTCTCATCTCCATCTTCATCTGTCTCTCCTGTCCCTCCTTTTATCCTTTCACCTTCCTCTCATCCCTCTACCTTCCACCCTGCTGTCTTTCTCTGACCTCTGCCTTCCATCCTTACATCTCTCCATTTCTCCCATCCCTCCATCATTTCACCCATCCTGAATGACATTGGAGCCAGGTGAGACTTGGCCTCTTCTTTCAAGGATCAAGCTACAGAACAAGAGGAAATTACCTCAGGTTGTCTCAGAGGAGGCTTAGGTTGGGCATGAAGAACAATTTTTTTTTTCCCAAAAGGGTTGTCAAGGCCTGGCCCAGGCTGCCCAAGGCAGTGGTGGAGCCCCCATCCTTGGAGGGGTTTCAAAGCCATTGTAGATGTGGTGCTGAGGGCCATGGTTTGGTGGTGACCTGGCAGTGCTGGGTTAAGGGTTGGACTTGGTGATCCTAAAGGTCTTTTCCAGCCTAAAGCACTCTGTGATTCTGCCCCTTAGTTGCCCATTCTTTGACCTCCTTCCCATCCCTCCATCTTTCACACCTTGCCCATTCACCTTCCACCTTTCCTTTTCTCCCATACCTCCATCTTTGACTTCTTCACCTCTCCCCCCTTCATCTTCCTCCCCTCCTTTTATCCTCCATCCTTCCATCTCCTTCCCATCCCTCCATTTCCAATCCTTCCATCTTCCTCCCATCTTTTATCTCTCATCCCTCCACCTCGTTCCCATCCCTCCATTTCCTCCATCCTTCTATCTTCCTCCCATCCCTTTATCCCCCATCCTTCCATTTCTTCCATGCCTTCATCTTCCTCCCATCCCCTTATCCCCCATCTTTCCACCTCCTTCTCATCCCCTTATCTCCCATCCTTCCATTTCTTCCATGCCTCCATCTTCTTCTCATCCCTTTGTCTCCTATCCTTCCATTTCTTCCGTGCCTTCCTCTTCCCCCATCTGTTTATCCTACATCCTTCCATTTCTTCCATGCCTTCATCTTCCTCCCATCCTCTTATCCCCCATCCTTCAATGTCTTCCATGCCTTCATCTTCCTCCCATCCTCTTTTCTCCCATCCCTCCACCTTCCCTCTTTCCCATTCCCATCTCCCCCCCGCCTTGCTTCTCCCCGCTCCCTCCCTCCCTTCCTCCTTCCCTCCCATCCTCCTCCTCCTCCTCCTCCTCTCCCCGGCGCCTCCTCCTCCTCCTCCCCCGCCCGGTACCGCATTGCCGTAGTGCGGGGGGGTCGCTGCATTGCGCTGTCGCCGTCAATAGGTGGGCCCCTCCCGGGGAGATAAAGCCGCCGGAGCCCAAGCTGGCAGCCTCTGCCGCCCCGACTGCCGCTCCGTTAAGAGCTCCGGGACCCCCCCCCCCAGCCCCGGGCTGGGCAGCTCCGCAGCGGGGAGGGGGGAACGGGACTGGGGATTCGGAAGGTTTTTTTGGGGGTGAGGGGTGATGTCTTGCTCCGGGGGTTCAGTGAACACCGAACCCCCCTCCTCCATGTGCTGTGCGTGATGGGGTGGGGGCAATCCTGGGGTTAGGGGGGGTTACCCCAGGGTCGGGAGGAAAAGGATGGGGCTGGACCATTCTTTTCATGCTGCAGGTGCTTCTTCTAGCAGGTGGGAAATAGCCATTTCCCCACTGCCTCTCCCCAGCTTTGAGGTGCTGGGCGGGGGGGGGCCTCAAAAAAAAAAAAACAAAAAACCCGGAAATCCTCAGTTCCTAAAACGACCCCAAATCTCCCACCCCCGAGATGAGGTGGAGGGAGAGATTGGTGGGAAAACAGGGACCCTGCTCCCAGAACTGTGCTGTACTGGGGATGGAGCTGCAAAATGGCCAGATCCAGGCTGGAGCTGGTCAAGGACAGCAAAGGGACAGGGCAGGAAGGTTGAGGGGGGGTTGGGGTTGCTGGCAGGGGGATGTCATCACCCGCATGACTGAATCGCAGTCAAGCAGCAAACTCCTCCTGACCTCCTTTACTTTTGCAGGCAGATTCCTAAAATTGGATTTTATTAGAATGTCAAATTAAAGCTCTTAATTGTGCCGGGGTTGGTGTAGCAGCTGCAGAGCCATGGCAACGATGGGAGATGCCAGAGCAGCTCCCGGATACAGCTTCTGATGGGGGTTAGGGTTTTTCTGCCCCCTTCCCACTGGTTTATCCAGCTTCATGGCAGCAAAATAGAATGAACCCCCCCACACACACACCCCCACCCTTCCCACCACCACCACCCCCCCCGTGCAGCCCTGCTCTGGAGGCTATTTTTGCTCATCCCGTTTTGCAGACACCTGAACCGTGCAGGGCTTGGGAGTTGGGGAGGGCACCCTGCAGGGACAGGCATCCACAGCTCCTCCCAGGGCACGCACAACATGGAGGAGATGCCCTCAGGTTTGGAAAGACCGAGAAGGCAGCGGCAGCAGCCTTGAGCTGGGGGGAAGCTTCTCCACGGGGAGGAAGGGCACCTTTGAGGCATCGATGACGTAGCCCTGGAAGCTTGGGGGGGGTCTACCAAGAGGGTGGTGAAGGGGAAGGCACCAAAAAAAAAAAACCCCCATCATCTTGCTGAGACTCGGAGGCGGGAT
>WBNM01000533.1:21082-58970 GCA_013399055.1 Ramphastos sulfuratus | reverse complement strand
GTGTTTTTTGGGGTTGGGGTTTTTGGGTTTTTTTTGACGTCCCTGCCTCTTCCCCCCGCAGCCCCCCCCGAAAGGCAGCTGCATTCCCACAGCCCTCCCCAGCGCCGCCGCCCGCCCCAGCCAGCCCCGCCGAGCCCCGCAGCATGGGGAAGGAGAAGACACATATCAACATCGTCGTCATTGGCCATGTGGACTCTGGGAAATCCACCACCACCGGGCACCTCATCTACAAATGCGGGGGCATTGACAAAAGGACCATTGAGAAATTTGAGAAGGAGGCTGCTGAGGTGAGGAGCCCCTTCCTCAACGTGTGTCCCACCCCCACCCACACTCCCCACCCACAGCGATGCTCCATGCTGATGCCCTCACCCCAACCAGTGTCCCACAGGCAGTATTCCCCCTTTTCCTATCATACCTCCTCTTTCTCTCTTCATTCCCATCTATTTGTTTCCCCCCCCCTGCACCCCTGGGTCTTCCTGACTTCTGTGGCCTTGGGAAAATAGGCCACCTGGGTGCCTGCCACCCTCTTCTCCAGAGCTGGGAGATTCCCTGCTGTGGGCTGCTAATGAGGGCAGGGGCACCACTGAGGCCTGCAAGATGGGTTAGAGAACGGGTGGTAATCACTAGGACTCTAGAAGAACCACAGAGCACGGTGCTTCAGGGGGTGAAATTCCTTCTAGATATGGTGCATGAGGAGAAAAACCTCTCAGACCTGCCCATCCCTCACTGCCTTGTGCAGTGCTCCCTGAATTTCACTCTGAGTGCCTGCTGGGGATGAGGCACAGCAGCAGCAGCTGGACCGCTCGGTTTGAGGCAGGTGCTTCAAAACCCCATCCCTGTTGTTTTTCACANCCGGGAAGCTGGGGGGGGGTCGACCAAGAGGGGGGGGAAGGGGAAGGCACCAAAAAAAAAAAACCCCATGGCATCTTGCTGAGACTCGGAGGCTGGATGTGGCAGCCAGAAATAGCCTGGCTGGCCTCCTCCGGGGGTGGGTTGGCTCCATCCCAGCCCGGGCAGAGCTGCCAGACGAGGCTGGGCACCCCTGACCGGGCTGGGGCACATGGTCCAGCAGAAAGATGGGGAGAAGAAAGGAGGAGATCCATCCTCAATGGGCTGGGAGGGTGCTGTCATAGGGTTGTGGTTTTTGGGGGTTGGGTTTTTTGGTTTTTTTTGACGTGCCTGCCTCTTTCCCCCGCAGCCTCCCCCGAAAGGCAGCTGCATTCCCACAGCCCTCCCCAGCGCCGCCGCCCGCCCCAGCCAGCCCCGCCGAGCCCCGCAGCATGGGGAAGGAGAAGACACATATCAACATCGTCGTCATTGGCCATGTGGACTCTGGGAAATCNCGTCATTGCCCAGCTGGACTCGGGGAAATCCACCCCCACCGGGCACCTCATCTACAAATGCGGGGGCATTGACAAAAGGACCATTGAGAAATTTGAGAAGGAGGCTGCTGAGGTGAGGAACCCCTTCCTCAACGTGTGTCCCACCCCCACCCACACTCCCCACCCACAGCGATGCTCCATGCTGATGCCCTCACCCCAACCAGTGTCCCACAGGCAGTATTCCCCCTTTTCCTATCATACCTCCTCTTTCTCTCTTCATTCCCATCTATTTGTTTCCCCCCCCCTGCACCCCTGGGTCTTCCTGACTTCTGTGGCCTTGGGAAAATAGGCCACCTGGGTGCCTGCCACCCTCTTCTCCAGAGCTGGGAGATTCCCTGCTGTGGGCTGCTAATGAGGGCAGGGGCACCACTGAGGCCTGCAAGATGGGTTAGAGAACGGGTGGTAATCACTAGGACTCTAGAAGAACCACAGAGCACGGTGCTTCAGGGGGTGAAATTCCTTCTAGATATGGTGCATGAGGAGAAAAACCTCTCAGACCTGCCCATCCCTCACTGCCTTGTGCAGTGCTCCCTGAATTTCACTCTGAGTGCCTGCTGGGGATGAGGCACAGCAGCAGCAGCTGGACTGCTCGGTTTGAGGCAGGTGCTTCAAAACCCCATCCCTGTTGTTTTTCACAGGGGGTTTGGTCTGGTATCTGTCTTGACTGGCAGCCTTTAGTACAGCAAAGCTGGCAGGCAGCAGCAGCATTTAAGTTAAATCCTTTGTGTTTAACCCTTACAATGGCAGCATCTCTCTCACGTCAGTCAGTAGAGCCTGCGTCAAGCAGGCAGCAGAGCACCACCCAACACCTAGCATGTGGCAAAGGCAGGGATTAAAGAGGAAGAAATAATCTGGGGAAGAAAAATGTGAATTGGAAGAGCTGAGCAATTAATGATGGTAAATTCTAGAGCAGTGGGTGAGCCAGGAAGAGCCTGGATGGGGCAGAGCTGCTCTCTCAGATGATGGTTTGTCGTCATCCTTCCGAGAAGCTTTAATGCAGATATCCCTCCATTATGATGATGATTTTATTCTGGACAAGAGCTCATATTTCAATGCAAACAAACCAACAAAAAAAAGGAAGTTTCCAGAGCTGCCAGTCTTTATGAGATGTTTTCTTGCCTGTCTGTGTGTCTTAACCCTTTGAATTTGCTGATAGCATCCGTCTATTTGTTTCCTATTTTTTCTGCCTGGCAGCTTCTCTCCCAGCTCTTCCACACAATGATTTCTCTCCTTCCTCTTTAAACTGATCCACACATCTCTCCCTCCCTCACCTAATGGTTGGGGCTATGGCAAGATGAGGTTATCCTAGATGTGATTGCAGCTATTTTAATTGAAGAGACACTTTCACTGCCTCGCCAGGAGATGCAGGGACTGGGAGCTGCTATTAATAGCCTATTGACTGAGCTTACAGACTCCATTTTCTGATGCAGGGCTGGGGTTGGTTTGCTTCCATTAGGTGGCATTCACAGGAAATGGAGGCCTGCCTGCACCCAAAAAAAAAATAATTAAAAAAAAAAAAAAAAGAAATACAATAAAATAACCCAACCAAACAAACAACCAAACCCAAAGTCTGATAGGTTTTTAAGAGAGGAAGAAGCAAAGATTCTGTTTTCTTTTCAACTCAAGGGCAGAGAGTAACAATCTCCAAAGGAAGAGTTGTTCTATTTAAAAAGAAAATCAGCATTTCTGGTCTCTCCAAACAGCAAACTGACCTTCTGCTGGGGTTCCATCAAGGAAAACCAGGCTCTCTCTGGCACTGAACAGGGAAGGTATTGTGCAAAGCTAGATAATACCCTGGGCTTGTGTTTGTTTTTATTCACCGACAGCTCTGGGTAACCAAATATACCCTGTGGAAGGAGGGAAGCTGCTTGCAAAATAAAAGATCTCATTTTGCCTTCATCTTATGTATGATGCTGAGTTCTGGGGTGGGCTTCACATGAGGTGTTTGTCTGAGGGACATGGTTACCTGTAATAAGGTGCTGGTTCCTGCCTGGCTCCCATGAGTGAGCCAGGGATCTGCTTTGTGCCTCAGATTCCCCATCCAGAAGGGAAGGACTGGGCCAGTGATGGGTGAAAGGCTAAGGGATGCCCTGACTGAGATTCTGCCCCAAAGCTACCTATTATTAATGAATTGTGTGAAATCCCAGAATCACAGGGAGGATCACAGAATGCCAGGTTGGAAGGGAGCCCAAGGATCATCTGGTCCAACCTTTCTAGGGAATAGTGGAGTTGAATGAGCTGGTCCAGCACCCTTCCTCAGATTGCATCCACCATTTCCAGCAGCAAATGAGCACCTTCTAACCACCCTGATCTAAGTGACCCTGCTTCAGCAGCTGGGTTGGACTAGATGATCTCCAAAGGTCTTTTCCCACCCCACTGTGCTGGGATTCTGGGATCCCCTCCCTCTTCCCCTGGCAGGAGATGTACATGCTGGAAAGGGTTAACCTTCCAGCTCCTGCTCACCGAGCCCGATGCCAGGAGGATGCTTAGAAGCAGAGATTTCATTCTGGATTTTTCCACCCCCTTTCCTGCACTTCCCGAAGGCTCAAGACCTTCCATCTGCACAGTGGGGATGGGGGATCACCCTCTCAACCCAGCATCCCCTCAGAGGAGGGGGAGGCTTGCTCCTGGCTTTAGGATTTTTTTTTTTTCCTTCCCTTAATCCTCTGGAGCGAGCTGCAAAGTCATCCCAGCGCTCAGCTGTTACGTAAGCCGCCGGCACCGCTAATTCCTCCTGCTGGCCTCCAGCACGGGCACGGAGAGCGGATGCAGACCAGCCCCCAGGCACGGTGTGGGCAGGGTGGCTTCAGATGTGATGCTGTGGTGCCTTTCTCCGTGAGGATCCTCACTGAAGCGTTTGCTGCCTGCAGTCAGGAAGCTCTTCCCTCTGGACTGGTGGCTGATAATTGGCCAGAAGGAATTTCATGCAGTGATACTCCATGGTCGAGGAGAACACAGGAATGGATGGATGGGTAGGAGAGGGGTATCCCAGTGGCAGGAGTCCTATTCAATCATCCACAAATGACCCAAATTCCATTTTCCAGCTTAAACACTTCCCTAAGGCCAAAAGCAGATGATTGATGCCCATTAACCCTTTGCTTTAGCCAAGCTCCATACTGTGGTCAGCAAGGGCTGGTCTTGTCCTGCCCCATCTGCACGTTGGCAGCATCCCAGCTCAGACTGGGAGCAGCAGCTCCGTGCTGGGAGGGGAAGTCCAGCTCTGCCTGATGGCATGACATCAGAGGATGCTAAGCTGATGGAGGTTAGGAAGTGATGCTGTGGTTTCAGCAAGGAATGGGCTCCAGCACAGGACAGAGATTTGCTGTAGCTCATGTCCCCCAGTGTGATGCTCTGCATTTCAGGCTTGGCTGAGATTGTGGCCATTTGGCAGCGACAGTTGGGCTGGCTGCAGCTCCCAGCAGCTTTTCATGTGAATTCACACACTCTGTGGCAAAAACCAATCAGGTTTCTCTTCTGCTCATAGCAACCATCTCTGCTTTTCATTTTCTTTTAACCCGTTCTGCTCCTGCCCTCCTGTCAGCTGTGGGCTTGCTCCTGCAGCAATGCCCTTTCCCATCAACCAGCTGCCTCACAGCTTCCCTTGACAGATTGACATGCAACAGCAAGGAGGTTTCCACCAGTGCTGTGTGGTTCTGGAGCAGCACAACTTCCCAGCAGCAGTGCAGGACTGTGGTGTTTGATAGAGGAGACCTCTTGGGTCAGTGGCCCAGCTCCTGTCCATCCAGCCCCACTCCTAAATTCATTTCACAGCTCTTCTTCCAGCCTCTCCTCCATCCTGTTGAGGAGCACCTTGAGAACAGTATCTCCTCTCATTTGTGTTTAATAGCAAATAGATCACAGCTGCCTTTGAATTTAGGAGACATTTGAGTTTAGGAGATATTTCAATTTAGGAGACCTCTCTACTTTAGGAGCCATCTTAATTTAGGAGATATTTCCATTTAGCAGACATCTGAATTTAGGAGACTTTTCAGTTTAGGAGACATTTCAATTTAGAAGACATCTGACTTTAGGAGCCATCTTAATTTGGGAGATATTTCTATTTAGGAGACATCTGAATTTAAGAGATGTTTCAGTTTAGGAGGCATTTCAATTTAGGAGACATCTGAATTTAGGAGACATTTGCTTTCAACATTTGCAACATGACCTTTGTGAGCTTGAGGTGTGGCCTGGAGTGTGGGGGTGCTGCCACCAGTGCTATGGGCTTGGGTTTCTGACCAGCTCTTGCCTTTGTGTTGGTCAGATGGGGAAGGGATCCTTCAAATATGCCTGGGTGCTGGACAAGCTGAAAGCTGAGCGTGAGCGTGGCATCACCATTGACATCTCCCTGTGGAAGTTTGAGACCACCAAGTACTACATCACCATCATTGATGCACCTGGCCACAGGGACTTCATCAAGAACATGATCACTGGAACCTCCCAGGTAAGGAATGGTGGCCAAAGGGTGGGAGGCTGCCAGAGGTGGGAGGCTGAGGCTTGCTGACAAGCCCAGCGGCACATGGATGCTGTTGGAGTCATTTTAGAGGTGGGTAGTTGAGAGAGCAAACATCAAAGAGTGTTGAGCAGGGTCCACACAAGATGTTGGTGTCCTTAGTTGGGAGCTATGGGGTTAAAGATCCTCTAGTGACTAGGAAATTGTTATTCAATCCCATTCAGCTCAGTTCAAACCCACTACAGTTGGGTGTCTGGAGGACCCAGCACGCTGTGGTCTCTGCACCTCCCTGGTCAGCTGGGTGAAAAGGCCACCACAAAGAGGTGGTTTCCTCCAGGCTTGGATGTGAGCTTTGTGTGAGGACATCTCCACATTATTTTAGCCTCAGTCAGATGAGGTGTATTAGAAACTTCCAACAATCCCTTGGGTTTTCTAGAGGCTAAAGGAGACTCCATGGATCTTTCCTCCTGCCTTAATTTCTTGAAGCAAATAGCTTTGTCCCATAACCCACATTGCATTGCCAAATTCCATGGTCTACCCTTCCAGGGTAGAGTGATTTTTCCTCTTCGCCCCACAGGATGTTCCTGCATCTCCCTCTGGTTAATGGGTGCAGGATGAGCCTCACTGTGTGCCCAAACTGATTCCCATTGGGATGCCAGTTGGGCTGGCCACAGCTTTCTGTCAAAGCCAGGCAGCTTCTTCTGTGAGCTGTGTCCAGAAGGAACACAGATTTCATGGCTGTAACTCAACCATCACCCTGGGAGATCATTTGCAAGTCTTCAGTAAGGCTTTAGATGTGGCCTTGGCTTGTTCAGCCCTGGAGGATCAAGATGAGGTCCTTTAATTTGGACAAACCATGGTTGGCATTGAAATAATGCAGTTAGGTCAGTTTTGAGGTAGATCAGCAGGGTTACTATGGGTAGCAGCTGGCAGGGAATCTGTCCAAGCCTTGTTCACCTGGGACTTGCTCAGAGCTCTTGGGGTTGTCACCAGGAGCAGAAGCAATTGATTAGTTCTCTCCTCCCAGGCTGACTGTGCCGTGCTGATCGTTGCCGCTGGTGTGGGTGAATTTGAAGCTGGCATCTCCAAGAATGGGCAGACTCGTGAGCATGCCCTGCTGGCTTACACCCTGGGGGTCAAGCAGCTCATCGTGGGCATCAACAAGATGGATTCCACAGAACCCCCCTACAGTGAGAAACGTTACGATGAGATTGTCAAGGAGGTCAGCGCCTACATCAAGAAGATTGGCTACAACCCAGCCACAGTTCCCTTCGTGCCCATCTCAGGCTGGCATGGAGACAACATGCTGGAGCCCTCTCCCAATGTAAGTGTGTGTTGTGTCAGGATTTTCCCCTCCCCAGCTCCATCCAGGCTGAAGCTACCCTCCATGCCCTGGAAACCACGGGCACGTTTCCTGCCCCCGCCGTGCGCGGTGGAGCCTCTGCCAGCTGGGATGGGTTTGTCACGTAGCTCCAGCTGAGCTGGGCTGGCCTGAATGGCTTCACTGTTCATGGGTGTGCTGGTGCCTGTGCCATGGCCAGACGACCCCAGCATGAGCATCTCTGCAGGCCTTGCTTCTGGGATGTGCTTTAAAGGTTTCTCAGCAGCAGCCCCGTGGTGACCTTAGAGCCATCCACAGCAATTGTCGCTCTCGGCAGGAGCTTCATGGGTGTTTTGAGGCTTGGGGTGGCTCCCACTGTGCAGCCCCAGGCTCCCTGGTGCTGGGTTGGGTATCAGTTTCCCTTTCTGGTCAGTGCTGTGCTGGGACATCTCTGGTTCCAGTGCTGTGATCTCATTTCTTAAGG
This sequence comes from Ramphastos sulfuratus, assembly GCA_013399055.1. Taxonomy (NCBI): domain Eukaryota; kingdom Metazoa; phylum Chordata; class Aves; order Piciformes; family Ramphastidae; genus Ramphastos; species Ramphastos sulfuratus. The sequence goes on along the minus strand of WBNM01000533.1, from coordinate 51,333 downwards.
TGATTTTTTTTTTTCCTCTTGAGGAGATGCCAGGTTTCCTGTGCCAAAACCTTGGTGTCCTGGAGCATCCATTTGAGGCTGCTCCTTGGCCAGCTGGTTTCAACAATGGCCCTCCCTCTGTGCCCTGGAGATTGAATCATAGAATAGTAAGGTTGGAAGGGACCTCAAGGATCATCTAGTTCCAACCCTCTGCCATGGTCAGGGACACCTACCCTAGATCAGGCATGGTGGGCACACAAAGACAGAGTGCTCTGAGTGGGTCTTTGCTGTTAACTTCATATAACAACAGGGGATAAAGAATCATGGAGTCACAGAATTGTTTTGGTTGGAGCAGACCTTCCACATCATCAAGTCCAACCAGTCCAGCACTGCCAGGTCACCACAAAACCCTGTCTGGCACTCAGCACCACATCTACAACAGCACTGAAACTCCTCCAGGGATGGGGACTCCACCACTGCCCTGGGCAGCCTGGGGCAGGCCTGGCAACCCTTTTGGGGAAGAAATTATTCCTCATGTCCAACCTAAACCTCCCCTGGTGCAACTTGGGGCTATTTCCTCTTGCCCTGTTGCTTGTTCCTAGATGAGAAGAGACCAACCTCCAGCTGGCTCCAACCTCCTTTCAGGGAGTTGCAGAGAGCCAGAAGGTCTCCCCTCAGCCTCCTTTTCTCCAGGTGGAACAACCCCAGGTCCCAAAAGAATAGTTGAAGAAGGATGGAGGCTTCCTGGCAGACAGGCTGCCAGTAGCAATTTTTGTTCTGCCACTGGGTTGTGGATTTTGGGGTTTTTTTTTGAGTAAAAGCTGCCCCAGCTTTTGTCTTCCAAAGAAGCAATGGTCTGGAAAGTTCTGGCCAGAGGAAGATCCCTGCTGTCCTGCTGGGTGACCTTGAGCAAGTTGCTGAGAGCGGAATCCTCCAGCAATCTCTTGTGAAACTGTTGGGAAATTTGATGCTGAAGGGAGCTTTAGGATTTCACTCCTGGATTATGGGGTCAGGGCTCTGTGATGAGGGAGACAACATTAAGAGTCTGGCAGTAATTGAGGGAGGTCAGGGATCATGAACATGAGCTGGAGAAGCCCTGCAGTGCAAGCTCACACCAGCATGAAGCAGAGCTCACAGCCTTGCTGGAGAAAGGCAGCACTTGGGGCTGGCTGGGAAGGAAGAAATGTTTGGGGTGCTTGGGAGATTCCTGTCCCTTGAGGAGCAGAGCTGGGATAAAGGTCACCCACGGCCATGCCAAACCCAGCCACATAGTTCCTGGGTGCCTCAAATCAGACAGGCTCCAAATGTCAGCAGCTGCTGGCCTAGGAAGATGATCCTGGACAATTCTTCTATTAATAGGCTGTAGAGGGGAGGCATGGAGCAGGATGGGGCTCCCTGGATGGGTCACAGAGGATGTCCTCGATGTGATGTGCTTCCCAAGGGAAGGTAGGGGCTGAAGTAACTCACCCCTCTGTTGTAAGAGGCCATCTGACTCTAGGGTGGGCTCCCAGGAGCTGCCTGAGCTGGGCAGCTGGGAAGAAGATCTGGCCAGAGGTCTAACTCAGCATTGCTGGAGATGGGGCAGGGTGTCCCCATGCTGTGGTCCCCAGGACATCCCTGTCCTGCCTTTGCCAGGACACTGAGCTGGGTCAGACTCCTCCTTCCCACAGTGCTCACGTAGGAAAGCTGGGCTAGACCTCTCTCCTCCCATTCCTCACCAAAAAAAGCTCTGATTTCTTTCACTCCCAGTTTCTGGCAGGGTTTCACTCAAGCACAAGGCAGTCAAGTGACTTATCCCTCTGGCAGGGGACCTATCAGAAAGTGAGGATTAGAGCCATGACGTCCCTGCAGCTCCTGTCACCTCCAGGTGAGGTGTGGTGGTACATCAGCCTGCAGCCAGCTCTACGTGGGAAGCTCCAGCCCACGTCCCTATGGCACAGCAGCACAAAGGCAGCTGCAGAGCACTGTGGCTGGGCTGCTCTTCCATCACAGCCTGACATTGCAGAGCTTTTTGGCTTTCACACAAAGCCAGCTTTCTGCTGCCATTCAGTATGGCCTGGGAGAATGTCACCCTGTGAGATGCTGCAGCACAAATGGCCCCAGGCTGCGGTGGGTGCACTGAGATGCTCATGGGAGGAGTGAAATCAGGCCAAGGTGACTGCTCTCTAAAATGCACTTGAGGTGCAGAAGAGTTGGAGATTTGCTGTTCTTTGTGAGGCTTCAGCCTGCAGTTTAGCTTCTCCTTCTCTGGAGAGATTCCAACCCCACCTGGCCATTGTGATCCTGGGCAAGCTGCTGCGAGCGATCCTGCTTTAGCACTGGGGTTGGACTAGGTGATCTGCAGAGGACAATTCCAATCCCCAACCATGCTAGGATTTGGAGAATCTATCTGGTTGTGGGGCTTGGGCAAATCCTCCTTTTACAAAGGAGTGGTGGAACAGTGGTGGAACTGCTCTTTGGGAGGCAGATCCAAGGACTACATGAGAGGTTTGCTTGAGTGTCTCTGGGAGGCAGCACAAACCAGATTTTGCAGATGCTTCTCACCCTGGGGCCACATTAAGGTTTCCCAGAGTGGATTTGCTCCCAGAAGATGTCCAAGTGCATCTTTAGCTGATTCTTGGGATGTCAGAAGTTTCCTGGATGAAGCATTAAAAGGAAAAGGACAGCTCTGACAGCCAGGCACACAGAGGCTGCCTTTGCTTGGTGCCTCCAAACCATGCATGGGCAGAGGGATGGGGGCTGTGAGCACATGGGGGCTGTGGGCACATGGTGGCTGTCACCCTCAAGAGCAGGTGGCTGGTGGGTTGGTGCCTGCCTGGGGTTTTGGGCTGTGACAGCAGGTTGGAGGGAAGCTCTGAGTCATCCTCCCCATCACGTGTGGCTCTGTCACAGGCTGGCTGGATTCAGCATGTCACAAACCCAGGGCCAGCTGCATGGCCATTGCTGCAGTGTCCTGGGAAGGACCACTTGGCAAAAGTGTCCCCATGCTCCTCATGCTGCTGTCACCAAGTGACAGTGTTGGATGTGACCCTCCGAATGAGACTGACCTGAATGCAGCCAATGCAGGCTGAGCTCCCTGGATGGACCTGGCTTTTCCCCTCACTCCTTCCCAAAAGCAGCACTGGTAGCAGGGAGCCAGCCTTGGCACAGCTGTGTCCTCCAGGGATGGCTGTGAAGCTGGGGGCACTTTGGGGGTCCTGTTTCACCCCCAGGCCCATGGCCAATGCTCTGTGGCACTGGTGTGGGTGCCTAAGGAAAAGCCACATCCGTAACGATGGAGCTGGGGCACATGGGCAGCATTTTACATCTGAGAAGGAAAATATTGTCTGAGCCTCTTTGTGCAGAGCAAGAGGGAAGGACCTCCCAAGACAGCTGGAGAAGGGCTATTTACAAAGGCATGTAGCACTTGGACAAGGGACAAAGGTTTTAAATGAGAGAGGGGTGGATGGAAGTTGGACATCAGGAAGAAGCTCTTTACTGTGAGAGTGGTGGGACACCAGAACAGGTTGCCCAGGGAGGTGGAGGCTCCATCCCTGGACACATTCAAAGTCAGGCTTAGTGGGGCTCTGAGCAACCTGCTCTAGTTGGGGATGTCCCTGCTTACTGCAGGGGGACTGGACTAGGTGACCTCTAGAGGTCCCTTCCAACCCAGTGCATTCTCTGATTCTATGACCTTGTAGACCCTGATCTTTCTTTGTTGTATCAGGATTGAATTTTTCTTGCCAGCGAGCTCCAGGTTTTCCTACAGCTTCCAGACGTGCAGCAGAAGCCCATGAAAGTGCTGTGATTCCCTGCCTCAAACCATGGCCTCTGCTGAACGTGCTCAGCCCTTTTCTGGGTAAACTTTAGGGCAAGATCTTCAAGGCTCCAATTCAGGACAGGAGCTGAGAGCAGCCCCTGCCCCTCAGCAGTCCTGGCTTTCCAGCCTCCTCCCAAACCAGTGTAAAATCCACATCCTAGAGGGGCTGCAGCAGCAGTGAGCAGGGAGAAATATCTCTCTGGGGCTTACCTGGAGGAAATGAGTCCTTCCCAAGACTGAAGGTTGGGTAATTTGTGCTTGGAACTTGGCTGGAGGTCCTTGTGCTGGCAACACAATTGCTGGAGGGCAGGATCCAGGCAGCTGGTGCAGCATCTGTGGATTGGTGCTGGACTTGGAGCTTTGAGTTTGCTGCTTTTAACCACTCCCATCCTTTTTCTCCTCTCAGTGGATGTTTGTGCACACTTCTAGAAGAGATTGAGCAAAGGGCTGCAGGTAGGCCTGCAGGGAGGGTGGAGTGGCAAGAGCTCTCCAGCCCTCAGGGGAAGCCAGGACATGGTTGGACTGACTCTGAAGGTTGCCTTGGTGGTGTCACCTTTGGGTGCTGAGGACAAGCATGCTCAGGGCATGTTGCTGCTGCTCTGTTCCCAGATGCCTTGGTTCAAAGGCTGGAAGGTGGAGCGCAAGGAAGGCAACGCCAGCGGAGTGTCCCTCTTGGAGGCCCTGGACACCATCCTACCCCCAACCCGCCCCACAGACAAGCCCCTGCGCCTGCCCCTCCAGGATGTCTACAAGATTGGAGGTGAGCAAGGGCCTGGCCACTACCCCTCTTCCCTCTGCTTTCACTGGAGTCTTTGTTCCGTGGGAATTTGGGTACCCGGAGGGATTGGACTCTTCAGACTTCAGCCGGGGAGAAGGGTGGCAGCTGCAGGGCAAAGGCCCTGCTTGAGACTGAGCTGTCTGGGGTGGAGGCAGACGTGCTCAAAGGTGCCCAGGGGCTGGAGAGGAGCAGCAGGTTTGGGAGCTCTCCCTGGGGAACACAGGATACCAAAATGGCTGCAAATCTGGGTGACCCAGAGGTCATGGCTTGCAGGGCAAGTTGGAGGCAGCAAATATCGTGCTGGGACCTAGATGAGGGACAGGACCAGCAGGGAGAGCCACCAGCAAGGCTGGCCCATGGCAGCTTGTCCACGATCTGCCCATGCTTCCCAAATGCTGGTGTCCATCACCAGCACCTCCAGCAGCCAAGCTGAACCACGAGGCCAGCCATGTAGGGAGGTGAGTGGCTGGCCCATGTCCCTCTAGAGTAGTGATGGGGGCACTTTGCTGGGCTATAAATACCCCATGAGCTCTCTGACCCTCTGGCAGCAGCAGGCAGCCCTGCTGAGTCACCCAGCTGCAGGGTCAGGTGGGCACAGCCCTTTCCAGCCATATTCCACACTTTCCCAAGGACATGTGTCCTGCAGGAACCATGCAGGGGTTGACCATGGGGTTCAGTAGGCTTTTGAACCCAGTCTTTTGTTTGCAATGGAGATGGAAGGTGATGAGCAGCTCTGTGTCCTCCCCTAGCTAAGCTAGGGCAGAGAAATGAATGTGCCACGAGAGAGCAGAGACACCATGGAAAGAGGGCAGCTGGGGGCAGGGTGGATGTGGAGGAGCAGGTGGGCCCAGCCAAGCTCCCCACCCTTTTCCCAAGGTTCTTTCTCTACCTAACTCCAAAGGTGGGTTTCCCTAAAGTCTCCTAGGTGTCACTTCACACCATGGCATGGCCATCAGGGGTGTGGAGCATGCTCTTGCATGCAGACTGTGATGACCCCTGCATGTAGACTGTGATGATCCCTCCATGCAGACTGTGATGATCCCTCCATGCAGGAGATGCCACAGCTGCTACAATGGAAGAGCTTTCAGAGCCCATGGATGGCTCAGGGTCTGCTGATTATGGTGTCACTCCTTTCTGCCAAGCCTTGAGTACCAAGGATGGACTCGTGGTGTTTCTGAAGGCCTTAATGTTGACCTTGCAGCTTAAAACTGTGTCATAGGCAAGAAGCAGGTGTGGTCTGTGCTGCAAACCACTGGCAATGTCTTGCTCCTGCTGCAGCCAAGCTCTGGCCCAGGGCCATGCCAAGCAGGTTACAATTTTTCCCTCTGCTCCGTCCCTATCCCCATAGGGATTGGCACAGTCCCCGTGGGCCGGGTGGAGACTGGCATCCTGCGGCCCGGCATGGTGGTCACCTTTGCACCTGTGAACATCACCACCGAGGTGAAGTCCGTGGAGATGCACCACGAGGCCCTGAGCGAGGCTCTGCCCGGGGACAACGTCGGCTTCAACGTGAAGAACGTCTCGGTGAAGGACATTCGCCGCGGGAACGTCTGCGGGGACAGCAAGTCCGACCCGCCGCAGGAGGCAGCCCAGTTCACGTCTCAGGTCAGCACAGCTGCCACTGCCACCGTGCCAGCCTCCCTGCAGGAGGCCAAGGACAGGTTGGGTGAGGCTTTGAGCCAACCTGGTCTAGTGGAAGGTGCCCCCTGCCCATGGCAGAGGGTTGGAACTGGAGCGGGTTCAGAGGAGGGCAATGAAGCTGTGAAGAGCTTGGAGGATAAATCTGATGAGGAGCGACTGAGGGAGCTGGGGATGGTTAGTGTGAGGAAGAGGAGGCTGAGGGTAGACCTCATTGCTGTCTACAGCTACCTGAAGGACGTTGTGGAGAGGCTGCTGCTGGGCTCTGCTCGCAGGGAATTGGAGACTGAACAAGGGGGAGTGGCCTCAAGCTGAGCTTGGGGAGGTTTAGATTGGACATTAGGAAAAAGTTTTTCACAGAGGGAGAGTGATCAGGGAGTGGAATGAGCTGCCCAGGGAGGTGGTGGAGTCACCCACTCTGGGTGTGTTTAAGGGTCACAGGATCAGAGGCTCACAGAATGTTAGGGGTGGGAAGGCACCCAGAGAGATCATCAAGTCCAACCCTGCTGCCAGAGCAGGACCATGCAATCTATCTTAGGTCACAGAGGAATGCAGCCAGATGGGACTTCAAAGTCTCCAGAGAAGGAGACTCCACAGAGAAGTCTCCAGAGAAACAGACCCCTCTGGGGAGCCTGTTCCAGTGCTCTGTGACCCTTATAGTAAAGAAGTTTCCCCTTGTGTTGAGGTGTAAGGTGAATCTTGTAGAGTAGGGTTACAGGTTGGAGTTGGAGATCCTGAGAGGCTTTGCCAGCCTGGATGGTTCTGTGATTCTGTGGATGATCTTCAAGGTCCCTTCCAACCCAACCCATTCTATGATGATGTGTGTATGGTTTGCCACCATCCTGCCTCTCCCAGCCTTGCCCTGACTCTGCTCTGTCCCCCAGGTGATCATCCTGAACCACCCTGGCCAGATCAGTGCTGGGTACTCGCCTGTCATCGACTGCCACACCGCACACATCGCCTGCAAGTTCGCCGAGCTGAAGGAGAAGATCGATCGGCGCTCGGGCAAGAAGCTGGAGGACAACCCCAAGTCCCTCAAATCAGGAGATGCAGCCATCGTGGAGATGATCCCTGGCAAGCCAATGTGTGTGGAGAGCTTCTCCCAGTACCCACCTCTTGGTAAGAGAACAGCTTCTTGGAGAGGTCTCCTGTGAAGGAGCGTGAAGGTTGCACAGGTGTGGAGCTCACATCGGATGTGCTGAGCCTCTCCCAGTATTCCCCACCAGATGGGCTGGAGGGGGAGCTGGGAACATACTGAGGGTGCAAAACTGATGCATGCAGCTGTAGGGCTGATGGGGTAGGATGGGTTTCTTGCTGAGCTGGGTTTCCAAAGGCAGGACTGGGTTTTGCCTCTGCGAGCAACAAGATCTTTCCTTCAAAGTAACCAAACCCTGATAGTTTCTGAATGCAGAAACATTTTTCAGCTTCCCCATAGAAGTTCTTCACTCTGAGGATGGTAAGACATTGGAACAGGTTGCCCAGAGAAGTTGTGGGCATCTCATCCCTGAAAGTGTTTAGGACACTTTAAGACCAGCCTTTGGCATAGTGAGAGGTATCTCTGCCCACAACAGTGGGATTGGAACTGGATCATCTTTCAAGTTCTTTCCAACTCAAGCCATTCTGTGATCTCCACCCTAAAACACAACTGATAGGAGAAGAAAGAGTGACATTTCCTCAGCAGAGGTCATCTCTTAATGCAAGGAAGTGCTCTGCTTTCCTTGGGTGACCTTGCAGGTCTGGAAGCTTTATCTTGCAGAGAGCAGAAGTGATTCAACTTGAATTCGAGTTGACTTAAGTTCAGTAAGTTGAACACAGAGGAGCATCAGGGCTAGCTTGGTGGTCAGAGCAAGGGTCAATGGCTTAGGGCCTGTTCCTACAGAAGCCTGGTCTAAGGAATGGGCTAACACAAGGCACCATGAATGGAGGGTGTAGACCCACCATGACCCACCCTGGAGAGCTCAGCCTTGGGGAAGGTGAGGTGGCTGTGTGGCACTCGTGTCTCCCTGTGCTCAACCTGGAGGAGAGACGGCTCTGGGGAGACCTTAGAGCAGCCTGAAGGGGGCTTACAAGAAAGATGGGAAGGGACTTTTGACAAGGGCTTATAGTGACAGGAGGAGAGGCAATGACTTTGAGCTGGCAGAGAGGAGATTAAGACTGGAGAGTAGGAAGAAATTCTTTCCGGTGAGGGTGGGGAGACACTGGCATGGGTTGGCCAGGGAGGTTGTGGATGCTCCCTCCCTGGAGGTGTTTCAGGCCAGGCTGGATGACTCCTTGAGCAACCTGTTCTAGTGGGAGGTGTCCCTGCCCATGGCACAGGGTTGGAGCTAGATGATCTTGAAAAGGTTTTTCATGGAGAGAGTGATCAGACAGTGGAATGAGCTGCCCAAGGAGGTGGAGTCACCAACCCTGGATGTGTGACAATCCTACGAGGAGCGACTGAGGGAGCTGGGGATGGTTAGTGTGAGGAAGAGGAGGCTGAGGGGAGACCTCATTGCTGTCTGCAGCTGCCTGAAGGGGCATTGTGGAGAGGCTGCTGCTGATCTCTTCTGACAGGTAATTGCAGACAGAACAAGGGGGAATGGCCTCAAGCTGAGCTTGGGGAGGTTTAGATTGGACATTAGGAAAAAGTTTTTCACAGAGGGAGAGTGATCAGGGACTGGAATGAGCTGCCCAGGGAGGTGGTGGAGTCACCCACTCTGGGTGTGTTTAAGGGTCACAGGATCAGAGGCTCACAGAATGTTAGGGGTGGGAAGGCACCCAAANACTGGCACAGGTTGCCCAGGGAGGTTGTGGCTGCTCCCTCTCTGGAGGTGTTCAAGGCCAGGTTGGAGGAGGCCTTGAGTGACCTGTGCTAGTGGGAGGTGTCCCTGCCTATGGCAGAGGGTTGGAACTGGATGATCCTTGAGGTCCCTTCCAACCTTACCATTCTATGATCCTGAGGGGCTTTTCCAACCTGGATATTTGCTTGGTTCTGCGTTTCTGCCCCTTCCAACCCAACCCATCCAGCGCCTCGCTCAGTCCCTAAGCTCCTGCATCTCTCCATCCCCGCAGGCCGCTTCGCTGTCCGCGACATGCGGCAGACCGTGGCCGTGGGAGTCATCAAGAACGTGGAGAAGAAGAGTGGTGGGGCTGGCAAAGTCACCAAGTCTGCCCAGAAGGCCCAGAAGGCTGGCAAATGAATCGTGGGCTCCCAGTGCGTCGCGCAGAAACCATCCCTGACACCAGGACGCTGCTGCCACTGTCTCCCCCGGGCGCATGTGTGCACATCAGCTTGTAAGAGTTTATATGTCAACGACTGGATGCTCACCATTAAGGTCCAGTGGAAATTCTTTAAAAGGAAAAGCATGTTCCAGCGTTTGTGAGGCTTCATGTTAATTTTACCAATAAAACTGGTGCAACATCAGCAGTAGGAAAAAAAAAAACAAAACAAAACACAACACCCAAACCAAAAAACAAAAAAAACCCCAAAAAAACAAACCAACACCACCCCCACCCTGAAAACACAACCAAACAAAAGCCCCTAAAAAAAAACAAAACAAAGAACAAACAAAAAAAAAAAAAAAAAAATCAAACCAACCAACCCAACAGCTGTGGAGCTCTGTCTTGTCTTGTCTGTCATTGAGAAGGGCTGGGTTGGATAGGGGCTTGGTGTTGCCCCACGTAGAGTAGGTGGTGGGGAGGGGTTTTACACTCACACACACACACACATGGGGCTGGGGAGGAGATGTGGGGGAAGGAGGAGAGTTTGGGCACCTGTCCTTGAGGTGGTGCCTGGCAATCGGCTCTTGAACCCTGGCCAAGGGGTTGATTGCCCCAGCCTAGAGCAGGAGCTGCTGAGGTTTGGTGTGCTCCTTAAGCTGCTCCACCTGCTAATGTCAGTTAGTGTATTTTATTATGCTTATGAGCATTTTCCCACTCAGTTGACCCCTCTGGAGTGATGCCATTGAAGGAGACAACAGAGCATACCCCACACCCCCTGGAAGGGCTGCCAGGATCCTTTTTGTTCTCTAGAATACCTCAGCTTTGGGGGAGAAGTGGCCAAGGGCAAGGCTGCCTTCTCTCTGCACCTTCTTTTGCAGCACACATGGTGGGTCCCCTCCAGCCCTTTCCACACTGCAGGACACATTACTCTCTACAACTGCCTGAAAGGAGTGAGGTGAGGGCCAGAGTCTCTCCCAAGGAACAAGTGATAGGACAAGAGGAAACAGCCTCAGGTTGCCCCAGGGAAGGTTTAGGTTGGGCATGAGGAACAATTCCTTCCTCCAAAAGGGTTGTCACAGCCTGGCACCTGGATTTATCTTCTAGCAGAGCAAAGTTTCATGTTCCAAGAGCAGGGTTTCATATTCCAAGCCCCATATCCATGGCAGCTGATTATTCCTCATTTATGGCCAGAACTGGAAGCCAGAAGGATACTGCTTTTAGTGCAGCCCTCAGGCTTCTCTCAGGCACTTTGGTCTCTCTACCATTCTCTCTTTTACCACTTCTCTCTCTTCTATTCAATTTCACCATCCCAGATTTCAGCTGAACTAAAGCAGTTTCACCCCAAGATATGCCAGAACACTTTGGTGCTTTATCATTTGGTTCTCCCATAGTCCAAGCTCCATTTGAGAGGTCCTCTAGGTTCACTGTTCTGAGCATCTGCTGGAAAGATGTCTGCAGAAGGAGCCAGGAGGCCTCTTTATGCTGCCCACGTGTGTCTGTGCTTGCAGTGGGTGCTGAGCCCAAGGTGCTGATCTGCAAGGCTGGGCTGGGTTTGCCAGCACAGGAGCCCTGCTGCAGCACTGCGCCAGGCTTTGCTGTGGGTGATGGAGCACTGGAGCAGGCTGCCTGGAGAGGCTGTGGACTCTCCACCTCTGGAGTCATTCCAAACCCACCTGGGCATTGTGATCCTGGGCAACCTGTCATGGGTGACCTTGATTTGCAGGGGGGCTGAGGGGGGAGGATTTCCTCCTCAGAGGTGGGGTTAGCAGCATGCTGGAGCATCCCGAGGTTGGTTGTGCTCACAAATTGACTTTCAGGGGAAGTCACAAGGCTGACAGAGGATGCCATGCACAGGTTCTGTGAAGGATGGCATCAGGAAAAGTCCTTCCCAGGAGAGCTCCAGAAGCACAAACATCATTGCTGCTTGTGTTTCATGAGCACTTAATGATCCTAATTAACGCTCTGCAGAGCTAAGTGCCTCCAGGCAGAGCCTCAATGAGCCTACATCAAGCTGAATTACAGAGAGCTGTGCATGAAACCCTCACTGCCTGGTCCCCCAACACTGTCCCCATCCCACCTCTTGGTCTGACAGCAAACAGACATGCACCAGTTGATGGAGCCACCTTCCCCACTACTGTGCACAGAGGCTCCTCATCCCTCTTCACATCCCCAGCAGCAACCAACTTCATCTGTAGAAATTGATTTGATGCCCAAGGTCTTTGCAGCATCCGAGCTTTGTGAGGCACCACGTCCTTGGCATGCCACAAATTGGAAAGGGACCTGGGGATCCCTCCAGGCACAGCAGGACCATGGCAAGAGGCTGTTTTCCCATTGATGATTTAATTTCATCTTCCAGCTCCTCCTACACTCCCCAGCTCCTGAGACATGTTGTCCTTGAAGCAGCACAGCACACTTGTGCCCCTTGCTGGGTATTTCCAAGCAGGGGAGGAGAACATCATTGTGTACATGTTTGTCCTCCATCCTTAAAAGCAGCAGGAACAGGAATTCATAGATTCATAGAATGAGTTGGGTTGGAAGAGACCTTCAAGATCAGCCAGTTCCAACCCCCTGCCATAGGCAAGGACACCTCCCACTAGCCCAGGTTACTCAAGGTCTCATCCAACCTGGCCTTGAACACCTCCAGGGAGGGGACATCCACAATCTCGCTCAGCAACCTGTGCCAGTGTCCCCCCAACCTCACTGGGAAGAACTTTTTCCTAATCTCCAATCTAAATCTCTCCTTTTCCAGCTCAAAGCCATTGCCTCTCATCCTGTCACTACAAGCCCTTGCCAAAAGCTCCTCCCCAGCTCTCTTGTAGCACCCTTCAGGCACTGGAAAGCAGCTCCAACTCCCTTCTTCAGGCTCCAACTCTCCCAGCCTGTCTCCAAAGGGGAGATTCTCCAGCCCTCTGATCATCTTTGTGGCCTCCTCTGGACTCCCTCCAGCAGTTCCATGTCCTTCTCATGTTGGGGGCACCAGAACTGGACACAGTACCGCAGGTGGGGTCTCACTAGAACAGAGTAGAGGGGAAGAATCATCTCCCTCATCCTGCTGGTCACCCTTCTCCTGAAGTTCCCACTCCTGTGGGCACATCCCTCCCATGATGCTGAGGAACCTCTGCCTCTCTGGTCCTTGGTGGAAGCCAATCCCTACCACAAGCAGGAGTGGGGACAACCCTGGGGTCAGGTGAGGGATATTGAAGAGCAGGCACAAAGCCTGCATCTGGTCCTCTACATCTCATTCAAAAGGAAACCCAAGTTTGACAAAACCCCAGCTAGGTTTCCATAGAAATGTGCCAGGGGAGCTGTGGCAGCTGCTCTGGGAGTGATGTGCAAAGTGCCAGGGTAATTAGCAGAGGAGCTGCACAAAGGGAAACATAAAAGCCTGAGGATTTAACCCAAACTAGCTCATGGCTTGCAGCAGGTCCAAATTCTTGTCCTGATTTCAGGGTCAGGTTCTGTAGAGAGACAGAATGAACAGAAATGTTCTGATTTAGACTCAATTCAAAGCATGAAGCTCAAAACAGAGGGCCAAGTACACTGAATTTCTGGGGATCTCAACTCAAAATCAAATGAAGCCATGACCTGCCTTCACCCAGCCCTTGGGTCTGAAGACTCATTGTAGATTTTGGGACTGGATCAGTAACTCATCATGTACAAATCACTGCCTGACCCCACAGAGCTTGCAGGCATGCTGGGGATGATACAATCACAGATTTATAGAGTGGTAGAGACTGGAAGGGACCTCTGGAAGTCAGCCAATCCATCCTCCCTTGCCAGAGCAGGATCACCTAGGGCAGGTCACAGAGGAACACATCCAGTTGGGGCTTGAAAGTCTCCAGAGAAGGAGACTCCACAACCTCCCTGGGCAGCCTGCTCCCGGGCTCTGTCACCCTTACAGTAAAAACCTCTTTCCTTGTGTTAAGAAAGGCAGCCCAGAGAGTGGTTTGGGGTTGGAAAAGACCTTATAGATATCTACTTCCACCCCTCATTTCCTATCTTTCCTGAGTGTCTGCAGCAAATCACAAAGTAAATATCCCAACAGTGAGCTTTCTCTTCATGTAAGGGACACACAATCACAGAATTAACCAGGTTGGAAAAGACCTCTGAGATCATTGAGTCCAACCTATCACCTAACACCTTCTGATTACCTAAACCATGGCACTAAGTGCCTCATGCAGCCTCCTCTTAAACACCTCCAGGGATGGGCACTCCACCACCTCCCTGGGCAGCCCATTCCCATGCCAATCACTCTCTCTGGCAAGAACTTCTTCCTAACATCCAGCCTGAACCTGTCCTGGCACAGCTTGAGGCTGTGTCCCCTCCTTCTGTCCCTGGGTGCCTGGCAGCAGAGCCCAACCCCAGCTGGCTACAACCTCCCTTCAGGTAGCTGCAGAGAGCAATGAGCTCTGCCCTGAGCCTCCTCCTCTGCAGGCTGCACACCCCCAACTCCCTCAGCCTCTCCTCACAGGGCTGTGCTCCAGCCTCAGCAGATGCCTCCGTCGCAGTCTCAGCGATGCCATCTCGTGGAAAAAAGAAGCCAAAGTCTTCCCCGAGCAGCTGTCACAGAGAGGAAATCCAGTCCCACATCCCAGCGCTGCAAATCCCGGCCCTGGCAGGAAGTGTGTCCCTAAGGAAGCAAAGGAAGCAGCCTCTGGAGCATGCAAAGTGCTTGGTGTCATTCCTCTGGGGACCAGACCTGGCAGTTGTGATTGTGTTACCTGAAACTTTACAGCTTGTGAGAGGGAAAAATGACTTAGAGGCTGTAAGAATGTCAGAAAGCATCAGACTGGCTTTGCTGGACTGCTGCAGATGGGTTGGTGGAGAGGTTGTTTGAGAAACTAATGGACCTGGAAGAAGAGAAAGGGAGATGTTGAAGGGGGCTGGATGTGGACCAGCATCCATTTTCTGAAAGGGACATCACTCCCCTCACAGAAACATCCAGATCAGGCTGCCCACAGCCTCATCCAGCCTGGCCTTAAACACCTCCAGGGATGAGGCTTCCACCACCTCCCTGGGCAACCCCTGCCAGGCTCTCACCACCCTCATGCTGAACAACTTCTTCCTAACATCCAGGCTGAATCTGCCCATTTCCAGTTTTCTTTCTTCTCCCCCAATCCTATCCCTACCTGACCCTCCCCAGCTTTCTTGTAGATACTGAAAGGCCACAGTAAGGTCACCTGGGAGCCTTCTCCTCTCCAGCCTGCACAGCCCCAACTCCTTCAGTCTCTCCTCACAGGAGAGGTTCTCCAGCCCTCTGCTCATCCTCAATGATGATCTCAGAGGTCTATTCACAGAATCACAGCCACATTCAGGTTGGCAAAGCCCCTCAGGACCACCAACTCCAATCTAGAACCCTACTCTGCAAGATTCACCTTAAACCATAGCCCCAAGCACCACATCCAAACCACCCTTAAACACATCCAGAGTGGGTGACTCCATCACCTCCCTGGGCAGCTCATGCCAGTCCCTGAGCAGTCTCCCCAGGAAAAACTTTTTCCTAATGTCCAATCTAAACCTCCCCAGCCTCAGCTTGAGGCCATTCCCCCTTGTCCTGTCTCCAATTCCCTGTGAGCAGAGCCCAGCAGCAGCCTCTCCACAATGTCCCTTCAGGTAGCTGTAGACAGCAGTGAGGTCTCCCCTCATGATGCAGGCCTGCCCTGTTCACAGCACTGCTGCCTGGCTGGGGTTTCCTGATGGAAAAGGGAATCATAGAGTCACAGAATGGCTTAGGTTGGAAGGGACCTTCAAGATCATCCAGCTCCAACCTCACTGCCATGGGCAGGGACAACTCCCACTAGCCCAGGTTGCTCAAAGTCTCATCCAGCCTGGCCTGGAGCACCTCCGGTGAGAGGACATCCACAACCTCCCTGGGTGACTGTGCCAGTCTCACCATCCTCACTGTAAAGACTCCAAGAACAAGACATGGAAGACCCCATCAACAGGACCATCCTCTGAGGCATGACTGGACACCTCTGCCCATCCCTATCCTGCTGCTGGCTGCTCTTGTGGCACCTGCTGGAGGAGGAGTAGTGAGGAACCTCTCCCCCAAGCTCTGTGTGTCTGGCTGTGTGCTGTTAATAATTTAAGGCAGGTTTCCTTAACCCACCCGAGCTGATTGGCGACTCAGCAGGCACTTTGGGCTGCTCTAAAACATTAATGAGGCTTGCAGCAAGGCTGCAAGTGGAATCCACGCTGCAGATGCTGAGCTGGGTGAATTTGAGCCACTCTCTGCCCTTCTGCACTTGGAGATGAGTTAAATCATCAACCACAGCTCCTCATCTGCCTCCAGAATGCCAGCACAGGCAGGTGGTCACCGTGCTGGTGAGGAGCATTGCATAGCAGCTTGGACACAAGCAAAGCCTTGGTTAAGGGCAGTTCCTTTCCCATTGCTCCCTTCATCTCTCACCAGTCTCCCAGCATGTTTTGCTGAGCATTAACCTCACATGGCCAGTGGGGTCCTGCCTGTTTCACATTGACTCAAAAGTCTTGATGGCTGTGGTGGTTTGAGGCTAATTGGAATATTTTAATGGAGAAAATTATGTTATAGGCTGTGAAAGGGAAACACTGGTGATGTCTGCTTCACTCAGAGGCTTGCTGAGATGTTTAAGAAAAGAATACAAAACAAAGATAAGACTCTTGGGCACAGACACTCTGGGGCTGTCTAGCAGCTTCTTGTTTTCCTCCTCTCTGCTGAGTAACCTCACTAACCACTTTCCTTCTAACCTCCCTGGCCAAGCCTCCAAACTCACCTTGCATGTAAGGCAAACCTTGGGGTAAGGTACAGGGGTGGGGAGAAGGTGGAAGGGTGGTTGGGAGCCCCTCCTGGGGACTCTGATTTCTGGGAGGGGAATTGTGTTTCTGTATTACCTTTAACTTGTCTATGTCTGTAACTATTCCTGTCTATTGTGTATATCTCTGCTTGTACATTGTGCTGAGCTGTAAATAGAGCTTCAGTCCTTAACTTCCAGCTGGCTGAGTCTAGTCTGGGGGATTTTACAAAGTGTGGGGGGGGCAGGGAACTCCCAAACCATCACAATAGCTTCTGGAGCATTTCAAAAGCATTGGGAAACACATTCCACTATGGAGGAATCCCAGAATCCCAGCATGGGGGGACCAGGAGCCTCTGGGGATCATCTAGTCCAACCCCTGCACTAAAGCAGGTTTGCCTAGGGCAGGTTGCACAGGAACACATCCAGAAGACAGGTTTGGTTTGGAATACCAAGCAGAGATCTCCTGATCTTCCATCCCATTCCTGCTACCTCGGCAGCTGATGCCACTTGCTGCCAGAGAGGCCAAGGTGCAGTTCAGCCACCCTGAACAGCAGCATCACCCCAGTGGGTTCTGCCATCGCTGGTGACAAAGATGCTGAATCATCTGCAGCAGAAGTGATGCAGATGCAGCATGAAGTCCATTACTCTGTGGCCTCACAAAGTGAGTTCATCACTGGCCAGCATCTTTGCCTGGAGGCTGTGTTCCAGCAGCAGCTGCCTGCCTTCTCCTTGGGCAGGTTCACAGCTCACCTCACCTTGCAGAGCTGTGCTACCAGTGGGTATCTCTCCACCTGGCATGGGCTGCTCTGCCCCCCAGCCCCCGTTGCTGGGCTCTGCCTCTTTCCTGGAGCAGATCCTCGTTGTGCTGAGCACTCAGGTCTGAGCAGGTGGGTTTGGGGCTCCCACACCAGCCTGGGCAGCACCTGGTCCAGGAGGATGAAGGAGATCTGCAGGCAGAAGCTTTGTTCTCCCTGGGCTTTCCATCCTGGGGACTGTCTTTCTGTTCAGGAGGCTGGCAACACAAACCCCTTGGATAAACTTCCTTGGGAAGTAGATGTTGGGCCAGGCCAGAAGAGGTGAGAAAAATCAGAATGGAGTAGAGAGGACCTTCCCACACCTGGGTGGATGTCATCTTTCCATCCTGCTTCCATCTTGCACCCTCCACAAAGTGCATCAGCCACCCTTGGCCAGACTCTGCCCCAGAGAGGTACAAAAAATGACCTCAAAGGTCTTTTCCAACTGAAAGGATTCTATGGTTGTGTGAAATTCAGGGGGGAAGGTAGCAAGCCAGGTCCTCCCCCAGCATCTCGTAGCATGTCAAGGACCAAACCCAAGTGGTTTTTACCAACTTCCTTTAACCACCTCTTTCTGCATAGAATCAGAGAATAGCAGAGCTTGGAAAAGGATCTCCAGAGCTCCAACCCCCTCTGCCAAAGCAGGATCACCTAGGAACACATCCAGATGGGTCTTGAAAGTCTCCAGAGAAGGAGACTCCACAATCTCTCTGGGCAGCCTGCTCCAGGGCCCCAGCAGCCTCTTTGTGTTCAGGTGGAACTTCCTGAGTTCCAGCTTGTGTCCATTGCCTCTTTTCCTATCACAGGACAGCACTGAAAAGAGCCTGGCCCCTTCTTCTTGGCACCCTCCCTGCAGATATTTGCAAACATTAAAAAGTTCCCCTTTCAGTCTCCTCTTCTCAGCCCCAGGTCTCTCAGCCACCCCTAGATCTGAGTTTAACATTTGGTGTGAGCCCAAAACACCTTTGCAGCTTGGGGACCACAAAGCAGCAGCTCTGCCCAGGGTGATGCACCATGCACCATCCTCCTCTTGGCCTCTGCCTCCACTCCTCTGCTGGTATTGCTGATCTGAAGGAGAAACCTGAGCTGCAGCACAGCCCAGGGCTGAGATGGCAGCCAGACTCCCCCCTCCTGCATCCTGCTCAGGTGTCATTGATCTGTAGCTATGTAGAGGTTCTGCAGCATCACCAAATCATTCATTCCAGCTCCTTTCACAAATACTCCCTCCATGTGTCAGGCTGCCTGCAAATTTAGAATGTCCTGGTTTTGCCTACTCCAAATGATTTCCAATCATTCTCTTCCCTGGCACTTATTTCCTGCCTTATATCTGCTGAATGCTCTTTCTCAGCCAGGCCAGCTCAGCCAGCACCTGCCCATTGAGCACTTAGGAGTGATGAGTCTGGAAGCAGCCAGCCTTTGGGATGGAGCTCCAAGAAAGGGGGAAAGGGAAGGATGACCTCCAAATGTCATAAATTCATGGAATGGTTTGGGTTGGAAAAAAACCCTCACAGACCATCTATTTCCAACCCCCTTGCCATGGCCAAGGACACCCTTCACTAGACCAGGTTGCTTAAGACCTCACCCAAACTGGCCTTGAAGACTCCAGGGGTCCATCTCATCATCACAGCAGGTGCTTAGTGAAGGCTGCAGGTTTCTGAGCCTGTTTTGGTATGGAGAGGGAGCAGAGGGTGGTTTGCTGCCTGTGCCAGCCCCTGCCACCACTCACACATCAGCGTGGTGGGAAGATTCTCTCCAACCTGTGCCAGCTCCAAGGACACAGGGTGGACATTTCCTCCTGCCTTAACCTGAAGGACTGTGGTGACAAGCACAGGCAGCCCACGCCAGGCAGGAGTGATTAATGGAGCTGTACCAAGGGCTTGGATGCTCTGATCAGTTCCCATTAGAGTGCCTGCTCTGAGGGCCTTGTGCTGCTGCCTGCCAACGTGCTTTGGTGCCTCAGGATGCCTTNTCTATGATTCTATGATGTCTCCAGCCAGACATCTCCATGGGCACCACAGGAAACATGCATAAGAAGGGGGAACAGGGAGGGGTGAGGCTGGAGGTGAAGTTCCTGTCGCAGGGTGGCCTGTGCAGCTGAGCTGTTGCCAGCCTGCTGTCAGGATACAAACACTGCCCATTTATAAAGCTCCTTCCCTGCTCTGCACACACAGGTGAGTACACAGAGGTGCTGAATGAGAGCTTTTGTGGGCACAGCCAGTGCCTCCAGATGCCCAGAAGACAGGAACATCCTTTGCAGCACTGTGAGCAAGACAAAGTTGCAAGAGCAGAACAGGGGCTGCATAAAAAAGAAGGCTGGAAGGGAGGAAATGTCACCCTGCAGGCACAGGGTGGCCCTGGACAGCCTGGTCTGGTTGGAGGTGTCCCTGCTCACTCCAGGAGGGTTGGACAAGATGACCTTGAGGGTTCCTACCAACTCAATGCAATCTGTGAACCTGTCCCTCCAGCATGATCCTGCCTGCCCTGTCCAACACCCATGCACTGAGATGTCTAGCAGAGGCTCACTGCCTCTCCAGTGTTCCCCACATGTGATACAAAAGGAATCTCCAAAGAGTCATCAAATCATTTTGGTTGGAAAAGATCTTTGAGATCATCAACAGGCTGCCCAGAGAGGTTGTGGAGTCTCCTGTGGAGATTTCAAGACTTGTCTGGATGCTTACCTGTGTGAGCTGCCCTGGGTGGCCCTGCTCTGGCAGTGGGGGTGGAACCTGTGATCTCAGGACATCCCTTCCAGCCCCTACCACTCTGTGCCCAAGTCCAGCCAGTATCTAACTGCCAAGCCTCATGCTAAAGAAGCAGATACATGAGCAGCAAAACCAGAGGGATTCAGTTTCCCCTAGATCTGTATTTTCAAAAGTCAAAGGCAGGCTCTCTGATGTCCAATACACTCACAGCAGGAGTGGTGCAGCCCAGCTCTGGAAGCTTTCTCCCCTCCTAACCCAGGACACCCTGCAGCATTTGGAGCCTATTTGCTTCAGGTGGTTCCCCCTCACTGTCCTTAGAGCAGAACAAAGCACAGCCTGCTCCTGCACTGCTCCTCTCCCAGCTAAGATGTGTCAGAGTTGTGAGCTATTTCAATTTGGGCTTTCTCTTTCTGATGCCAACCTCCAGTCCCTAAATATTCATGCAGGTTTCAATTCAGCTTTGAAGTCAGTGGGAGGTAGGTGCTTGAATGGGAACAAAGCACCCCATGGGTTTTGTGGGACTAGGTCCCAGCCAGGATGCAGTTATGCTCCTAGGAGGTGCTTTACAGGGAGCAAAGTCAATCCTGAGCTGGATCTCAAGCTGCTGAGACCTGCCAAGTCTGGAAGAGCTCCTGCAGAAGGCCAGGTGAGTGTCACTGCTATAAAACTGTGTGTTGTAAAGAGCAAAGCACTGGTTTGGAGAGACTGGAATGGGGCTGCTGATGGGAAGTCTTCTAGGGCAATCCACATCTCTCAGATGGTCACCCCAGAGAACTCATGGTGGCCCTAGATGTGGGAGGAGGAGATTCTGCAGCATCCTTGTCTTGGGAATGAGGTCTAAGAGCACAAAGGTGACAGTTTGAGTTATGTGGCTTTGACCTTTGCAAGTGCAGGAGGAGGAGGAGGAGGAGGCAAGAAACCAAGGAGGTCAGGAGGAAGAATGTGAGCCCTGGGAGATGTGAGGAATGACTAAGCTAAATTTACAGAGTCTGGGAAAAGGAAGGCTCAGGGGCAACATGGTCACAGGCTAAAAATACCTTCAAGGTAACAATATAAATGAAGCAAGAGAATTGTGTGTGGTCTCAAAGGAGGCCAGGGCAAGAGCCAGAGCTGAGGGTAATGAAGCAAGCAGGCAGAGGTGGGGAAGGAGACCTGACTGGTGAGGACTTTGCCAGGGGAAAGGTCTGTGGGGGGCTAAGGGGGGGTAGAAGCAGCCTGGCTGCAAGGTGGGCACCAGTCCCCATGTGACCATTTGCAGTGTGGATGCTCTGAGTGTAACTCAACACAATTGACCTTCCCCTCCCTTGCTTCTCCTTCCATGGCAAGCAGCTCTCCCTTCCTCTCACTGCTTTTTTTCTCTGTCAGACCTCCACAGCACAAATGAACATTTAGACTGTGGCAGTTGTAAGCATCCTTAGAAAGGCAAGCCATAAACTTTCTGGTTGAGAAAGGATTCTCTGGGGGTGGAGGGTGGGGGCTGGGTGTGTGTCTCCCTTTTGGATTAATTCAGTGTGATTTGAGGAGGTTTCAGTCCCAAGTCAAAGCTTAGGCCAANAGCAGAGCACATTGCTGTGCCATGGATGTTCTCCACCAGCACTCCCAGCTGCCTCTCCACAGGGCTGCTCTGCAGCAGATCACCTCCCCACATGTCATATGGTGTGATTTGTCCTGGGTTCTGCTGCAGAAGCCTCCAGTGAAGTAGCTCCTGTCTAAGAACAGGGCAGAAAGATGGATGGAGGCTCAGGGGTGACCTCATTGCTGTCTACAACTACCTGAAGGGAGGTTGTAGCCAGCTGGGGTTGCGCTCTGCTGCCAGGCACCCAGCAACAGAACGAGGGGACAGAGTCTCAAGCTGTGCCAGGGCAGGTCTCGGCTGGATGTTAGGAGGAAGTTCTTGCCAGAGAGAGGGATTGGCATTGGAATGGGCTGCCCAGGGAGGTGGTGGAGTGGCCATCCCTGGAGGTGTTGAAGCAAAGCCTGGCTGGGGCACTGAGTGCCATGGTCTGGTTGCTTGGCTAGGGCTGGGGACTAGGTTGGGCTGGGTGAGCT
Source organism: Ramphastos sulfuratus (assembly GCA_013399055.1). Classification (NCBI taxonomy): domain Eukaryota; kingdom Metazoa; phylum Chordata; class Aves; order Piciformes; family Ramphastidae; genus Ramphastos; species Ramphastos sulfuratus. The sequence goes on along the minus strand of WBNM01000533.1, from coordinate 29,620 downwards.
TGGAGCTCTCTGCCAACCTGCTTGATTCTATGATGGCACAGACATTTTGCACCCAGTAAATATGGAATATAAAATAAATGGTTCTGTCAGCACCAGGAGGAAGCAGAACTGGCTTCCTTGTGCTGGCTGCAGGTTATGGTGGAAGCATTTTACTGGCTGGAAGGGATGGGTACCTTCTCTGGTGTCTAATAAAGATGAGATTACACTTCAGGATNTGCTGAGGCTGCACTGATTCCTCTGTCCATATTGCTGACAAAGATGTTAAACAGCACTCTCCTTTCCCTTCAAAGGAGACATTAAGAAGCCTCTAGGTTTTGTGAAAACTGACACAAACTTAATTAGTGTTGTGGCTGATGACTGTCAGATTGGATTGAGACTGCCAAGCATCTGGGGCATCTTCACTCTAGACTGCTGAAAACCACATAAAATCAAAGAGGTTGATGCAGTGGTTGCAACTGAGTGCCAAGAGAGGCCTTTGCCCAGTGCCCAGTTTGAAACCTTTGCTCTTTGAGGTGGTTCTTCTGCACTAGTGTCTTCATCTCTGGTCTTGGCTGTCACAACCCCAGGGCTGGAGTGATCATCTGTGGTGGCAACAGGAGGCTGCAGAGCCTGGGTTGCCCACAGCAGAAGGCTCAGGCCAAGTGATGGGTAGCTCCAGGAAGGAGACTCTCAGCTCAGTGAGCTAAGGCTCCCACACCTGCTGTTAACCCCACGTCCTTGGCAGCTCCAGGTTTATAATGTGCTTTTAGTTCCTTCCTCAAGCCCACAAACAGGACAAGAGTCCTCAATCTAATTTAAGCTTATTCAGCCAATTTCTGTCTCTAACCATTTCCCTGCAGCTCAAATGACAGCAGCAGCAGCAGCAAGCAGTGCACTTCACCATCTAAACAGTTCCTTCTCATCCAACCCTACAAGTTCTCTGCAGCTGTACCCAGATCTCCTCATCCTAAATGCTGGAGCCCTCCAGCCAGGAGTAGCTGCCCCTTGCCATGCTCATCTTTCCTCTTTAGAAATCTGCAGGTACAAAAAATGTTTAAAAAAACAACCCCAAAACACACCACCTTTTCTTGCATGCATTGTGCCCTGTGGGCCCAACTCTTAAAGCTGGAGAAGCATCAGTTTTGAGTCTGAGTTCCTTGTATGAACCAACCTCTCTTGGGTCAGGGGTCCTGATTTCAAAACCAAGTATTGTTTGGCATCTATTGGAAAGATTTCCTGCTAGCCAGGCAGGGAAGAGAGAAATCTAATCAATAACTGTGGACTTGTGGAGGCTTTTTGCTCAGATAAGAGGGCAAGGTGGTGAAGGGTCTGGAGAACAAGTCTGGAGGGACAGCTGAGGGAGCTGTGGTTGTTCAGCCTGAAAAGGAGGCTGAGGGGAGACCTTCTGGCTCTCTACACCTCCCTGAAAGGAGGCTGGAGCCAGCTGGGAGCTGGTCTCCTTTCTCAAGGAACTGCTGATAGGATGAAAGGAAATGGCCTCAAATTGCAGCAGGTGAGGTTTAGGTTGGACATTAGAAGAAAAATCTGCTCTGAAAGTGTTCTCAACTTGTGATGGTTTGGGAGTTCCCCACCCCCCTATGAAAAATCCCCCAGACTAGACTCAGCAGGCTGGAAGTTAAGGACTGAAGCTCTATTTACAGCTCAGCACAATGTACAAGCAGAGATTTACACAGCAGACAGGAACAGTTACAGACATAGACAAGTTAAAGGTAACACAGAAACACAGCTCCCCTCCCAGACATCAGAGTCCCCAGGAGGGGCTCCCAACCACTCTTCCACCTTCTTTCCACTCCTCTACCTTACCCTAGGGTCTGCCTTACATGCAAGGTGAGTTTGGAGGATGAGTAAGGGGGGGTTAGAAGCAGAGTGATGAGTTGGGTTACACAGCAGAAAGCAGAAGACACAGCAGCTCCCAGAGAGAGTCTCTCTCTCTGTTATCTCTATTTGTGTCCTTGTTTTCATACATCTCAGCAAGCCTATGAGTGAGGTAGACCTCACCACTGTTTGCTTTTCACAACCTATAATATTTTTATTTTTCATTAAAATATTCCAATTAGCCTCAAGCCAGCACAGAACCACTGGAACAAGCTGCCCCTTCCCTGGAGGTGTCTGGAAAAGGCAGAGAGGTGGTGCTGAGGGACATGGTTTAGCACCAGCCTTGGTAGGGTTAGAGAATGGTTGGACTCAATGGTCTGGAAGGTCTTTTCCAACTGAAAGGATTCTGTGGAGTGAGGGGCAGAGGAAGGAGATGGGTGGACACTCAGTGCAGAAAAACTGAGCTGCTCCTGCCTTTTCCTGGGTTAGTTTTGGTGGGATGATGTAACCTCCTGTAGAAGGGGAGATGAAGCCATCTGCTCTGGGTTATGAAAATAGCTCTGGAAGGAAGCTGTGAGTGGCAGAAGCCAGGCTATGAGTAGCACAGTTCACACAAGCCACCAGCTGGGTGGGCATGGGGAAAGGGCCCTGGTTTGAACAGCAATAGATCCCTGGAGCCGTTCCACATCTTTCACACCAGTCATTTCCTACTATATCTCAGCAACTGCCAGGGGACAGAATGTGGAGGCTCTGTAGCTTAACATAGCTTGGTAGATTTCATCTTCCCTTCAGGGTCCAAGCTATCTGCCATGGCTTTCCTGGTTTAAAGCCATCAGCAGTGTGGAAAGCAAGGAGCAGGCTCACTCCTTCCGTTTGCTTGCGGAGATCTGGTGCCCTCAGACCATAGACAAGCACCTTGCCAGCACCTCAGGCATTCTCACTGGCAAGTGTCTGTGTCCTTTCTTCCACCCTCCAGCAGAAGTAGCCACACAACAACTTCATCTTCCAGATCACCTGCTGCAGGCTCCGTGGCTCGATCAGTGTTTGGACTCCAGCTGTCCTCGGGAGATCCACTCGCAGGGTTGTGGCTCTTCAGGTGCTGTGCAGACTGGACCACAGGAGAGCTCCTGGGAGCTGGAGGGCTGGCACACAGTGAGGGCAAAGAGGAAGCCATGTGCTTGGGGTTTCAGTGTGACTTGATGGAAGGGGCCCACATCTGAGAGCAGTCCTAAGGAAAAGGACCTGGGGGTCTGGGGTGATGAAAAGCTCAAGATGAGGCTGCAGTGTGAGTGCAGCCCAGACAGCAATTGTGTGCTGGGCTGCAGCAAGAGCAGTGTGGGCAGCAGGGCAAGGGAGGGGATTCTGTCCCTTTGCTTTGCTCTCCTCAGACCCCAGCTGCAGTCCTGTGTGCAGTTCTGGAGCCCCCAGNTGAGGCTGGAATGGGTCTTCAACTACAATGATGGAATCACAGAAACCTCCAGGTTGGCAAAGCCCCTCAGGATCACCAAGTTCAATCTAGAACCCTACCCTGCAAGATTCACCTTAAATCATAGCCCTACACACCAAACCAAGCACCACATCCAAACCACCCTTAAACACAGCCAGGGTGGGTGACTCCAGCACCTCCCTGGGCAGATCATTCCAGCCCCTGACCACTCTCTCCAATAAAAACTTTTTCCTAATATCCAATCTAAACCTCCCCAGCTTCAGCTTGAGGCCATTCCCTCTTGTTCTGTCTCCAAGATCCCAGCAGCAGCCTCCCACAATGTCCCTTCAGGTAATTGTAGACAGCAATGAGGTCTGCCCTCACCCTCCCCTTCCTCACACTAACCATCCCCAGCTCCCTCAATCACTCCTCATAAGATTTATTCTCTAGGCCCCTCCCCACCTTCATTAGGCCTTTTCTACCTCCAAGGGACTGCAGTGTTCATGTAAGGAGACCAAACTTGCTGCTGCTTGCTCACAAGACCTTACTTGTCTTTGAGGTTTGCCTCCTTCCCAAGTGAAGCAACACCCCCAGACATCTGCTGTGACCATATCTTTCCTCAGCCCATCCATGCCTTGTGAGGTATGGAATCCCACCTCCTCCACTGGCCCACTGACCCCCTGATGGTCTTGGAGATCACAGAGTCACAGAATCAACCAGGTTGGAACAGACCTCTGAGCTCATCGAGTCCAGCCTGTCACCTAACCCTTCTAATGACCTAACCCATGGCACTAAGTGCCTCATGCAGCCTCCTCTTAAACACCTCCAGGGATGGGCACTCCACCACCTCCCTGGGCAGCCCATTCCAATGCCAATCACTCTTGCTGGGAAGAACTTCTTCCTAACATCCAGCCTGAGCCTGCCCTGGCACAGCTTGAGGCTGTGTCCTCTTGTTGTGTCACTGGCTGCATGGCAGAAGAGACCAATCTCACCTGGCTACAACCTCCTTTCAGGTAGTTGTAGACAGCAGTGAGGTCTCCCCTGAAGCTCCTCTTCTCCAGGCTATCACTCCCAGCTCCCTCAGCCTCTCCTGGGACAATAGTCAGGAATTCCTGGGAGCAACTTCACCCAAAGCTTCTGGATTACAGCAGAATGTCCCTGGGTGCCTGGGAGAGGAGACCAACCCCACCTGGCTACAACCTCCTTCCAGACACACCAACCCAAAGCTGTGCTGCAGCATGACACCAACTCATTAGGCAGAGAGGAGAGCAATGAGCTGAGATTCTTCTTTAGGCCTCAGAGACTATAACTAATCTTGAATTTGTTAATTGAAAATTGCTTCCTCTGTTGTTGGACCTCTGCTGGTTTTGTGTGTGTGGATATGGGGGTTATTTGCTGCCGTTGGGCTCTGTGTGGCTGGATCTATAATAATGCACTTTGTACATTAGTGCCAGGCACATTTGTAATTGGCCACCCAATTAAACAACACTAATGATCTTACAAAGTGTTCACAAATAATGAAGAGAATGGCCCCTTGCTGAATTGAGCTGCTTGTTCACTGCCATGCTTGAGGATCTGTTGGGTTTTGTTGTGGTTTGGGGTTTTTCTTTTCCCCAGGATTTAACCCAGCTTTAGTTCTCTGCCTGCCTTGCAGTGGTGGCTTCCCTGTTAGCTGAGCACTGCAGAGAGGATGTGGGGCACTGGAATGTGACCTTCATAAAGAAACTGAGAATGGTAGGGATTGGAAGGGACCTCCAGAAATGGAGTCCAACCTTCCTGCCAAAGCAGGATCACCTAGGACAGGTCACAGGGGAACATGCCTGGACACTTGATCTTGTCACCAAGGATTGTTTTGCTTATTTTATTTTATTGCTTTCAACTTGTTTGTTTGCTTTTGTTCAAAACCCTGGATGGGTTTTGAAAGTCTCCAGAGAAGGAGACTCTACAATGTCTCTGGGCAGCCTTTTTCAAGGCTCCAGTACCCTCAGAGTAAAGGAGGTTATCTGTGTTTTGAGGTGAGACTTCCTGAGTTCCAGTTTGTCTGTTGTCCCTTCTCCTATCGCAGGGCATCACTGAAAAGCATCCACATAGAATCATAGGATGGTTTAGGTTGGAAGGGACCTCAAAGCTCAGCCAGTTCCAACCCCCCTGTGCCATAGGCAGGGACACCTCCCACTAGAACAGGTTGCTCAAAGCCTCATCCAACCTGGCCTTGAACACCTCCAGGGGGGTTGTGGAGCACAGAAGCACCGAATGTGATCGAAGATCACATTCGGTGCTTCTGTGCTCCACAACCTCCCTGGAGGTGTTCAAGGCCAGGTTGGATGAGGCTTTGAGCAACCTGTTCTAGTGGGAGGTGTCCCTGCCTATGGCACAGGGGGGTTGGAACTGGCTGAGCTTTGAGGTCCCTTCCAACCTAAACCATCCTATGATTCTATGTGGATGCTTTTCAGTGATGCCCTGCGATAGGAGAAGGGACAACAGACAAACTGGAACTCAGGAAGTCTCACCTCAAAACACAGATAACCTCCTTTACTCTGAGGGTACTGGAGCCTTGAAAAAGGCTGCCCAGAGACATTGTAGAGTCTCCTTCTCTGGAGACTTTCAAAACCCATCCAGGGTTTTGAACAAAAGCAAACAAACAAGTTGAAAGCAATAAAATAAAATAAGCAAAACAATCCTTGGTGACAAGATCAAGTGTCCAGGCATGTTCCTCTGTGACCTGTCCTAGGTGATCCTGCTTTGGCAGGAAGGTTGGACTCCATTTCTGGAGGTCCCTTCCAATCCCTACCATTCTCAGTTTCTTTATGAAGGTCACATTCCAGTGCCCCACATCCTCTCTGCAGTGCTCAGCTAACAGGGAAGCCACCACTGCAAGGCAGGCAGAGAACTAAAGCTGGGTTAAATCCTGGGGAAAAGAAAAACCCCAAACCACAACAAAACCCAACAGATCCTCAAGCATGGCAGTGAACAAGCAGCTCAATTCAGCGAGGGGCCATTCTCTTCATTATTTGTGAACACTTTGTAAGATCATTAGTGTTGTTTAATTGGGTGGCCAATTACAAATGTGCCTGGCACTAATGTACAAAGTGCATTATTATAGATCCAGCCACACAGAGCCCAACGGCAGCAAATAACCCCCANGGGAGCGCGGGCGGACCCCCCTCCCCCCCCACCTCCCCGGCCCCCTAACCTTCATCCATCCACCTACCCACCCACCTTCCCCGTCCCAGCCAGACCGCCACCATGGTGCAGAAATCCCGCAACGGAGGTGTTTACCCGGGGCCAGCCGCTGAGAAGAAGCTCAAGGTGGGCTTCGTGGGGCTGGACCCTGGAGCTCCGGACTCCAGCCGGGACGGAGCGCTCCTTATCGCCGGCTCGGAGAGCACCAAACGGGGCAGCATCCTCAGCAAACCCCGCTCGGGGGTGTCGGGCAGCGGCAAGCCCCCCAAAAGGAATGCTTTTTACCGCAAACTGCAGAATTTCCTCTACAATGTGCTGGAGAGACCGCGGGGCTGGGCTTTCATTTACCACGCATACGTGTGAGTAAAAGGGTGGGGGGCAAAGCCGATGTTTCGAAAGACACCCCCACCCCCTCCCCAACCTTCTCCACCAACACCACCCAGTTTGGATCTGCCCTTCTTCACCCCACCCCCTAAAATGCATCCCGGAGAGGAGGGATGCTCCAGCTGCAGACTGGATGCAGGGAGGGGATGCTGAGTGCCAGTGCTGGCTGGGGAGCCCCGGGAGGGGAGGATGCTGTAGGGTGGCAAAATCTGATACCCCCACACACAGCCGCACACACATCACCACCCCCTCTCCGGGAGCAGCCCATCTGCCGTACCGGGCCCCATCGGCATCCCTGGCTCGCTCGGTGCCCGGTGCCAGGGCAGCCCGGCGATGGGGGTGTGCGGTGATGCCGGTTTGCGAGGGGAGGTGGGAATTTGGGAAGAGAGGGGGTTGGGACAAGCTGCTCCTGCAGAGCTTTGTTGGGGGGCGGGGGTNAAGACCATGCCCTGGGACCAAAGCCACAGAGATGGGCACTCCATTGCAGGCTGCTGCCCACTCTGCTATGGGGCTGTTGCAGAAGGAGCCCACTTCTGAGTGGACATTAGGAAAGGCTGTTTCAGTGAGAGGGTCACTGGAACAGGATCTCCAAGGAAGCGATCAAGGCACCAACCTGTCAGAGTCCAGAGAGCATCTGGAAGGTGTTCTTGGTCACATAATTCAGTTGTAGGTAGCCCTGCAAAGACTCAAGGATACTTATGGGCTCCTTCACACAAGGTATTTCATGATTCTTTGATTTGGGGGCAAATACCAGAGCTTGACTTTGGGAGAGGACGCTGGATACTCTCTTGACAAGAGAAGCACATCAGACCTTGATTTTAGAGGGGGGATGCTGGAACCTACATTTAANTGGTGGTTTCCCCCGGAGAGGTGCAATGCACCGGTCCCCCTCCTCCCCTGTCCTCTCCTGCTTGCGGGGGAAGGGGCTGCTCATGTGGTCGGTGCAGGGGGGCTGGAGCAGCGGGAGTGATGGGGAGGGACTGGTGCTTCTCCGTCTTGCTTCAAATCACCATAGCAATGCTGTGAGGAGAGGAACAAAAAAGCTCTGCTCAGGCACTGTCNAATTGTTTTGGTTGGAAAAGAGCTTTCATTAATTCCAAATGTTAACCCAGCACTGCCAGGTCACCACTAAGCCATTTTCCTCAGCACCACATCTCCACACCTTTGAAATCCCTCCAGGGATGGGGACTCCACCACTGCCCTGGGCAGCCTGCTCTGAGAATTAACAACCCTTTGGGGGAAGAAATTGTTCTACATGTCCAAACAATCTCTCCTGGTGCAGCTTGAGGCCATTTCCTCTTGTCCCATCTCTTATTCCCTGGGAGAAGAGACTGACCTCCAAGTGGCTCCAACCTCCTTGGAGGGAGTTGTAGGAGATCTCCTCAGAGCCTCCTGTTCTCAGGGGCATGCTGGAGGTCTGCTTTGGGGCGGGGGCATGCTGGAGTCTCCATTGGAAGGATGATGTCAGATGCCGAGTTTTGGGGGGGCTGGAGACCAGGTCCCTTGGGTGGAAGATGACAAACGCGGATGTCTGGGGGATGGAGGAGGGGAGGAGTGTGAGAACCTGCTGGCGGAGGGGGAGGCCGAGGGAGGCCGAGGGTTAAGGGGGCGGGCGGCGGGCGGGGCGGTGCAGGAGGAGCAGATTGCAGCCGGTTCCTGCGGCTTCGCCTGCGCCGGGCGCGGAGCAGCGGCGGGGGGCGCGGGCGGGGCCCCCCCCCCCCCCCCCCCCC
>WBNM01000533.1:0-20729 GCA_013399055.1 Ramphastos sulfuratus | reverse complement strand
GGCTGGAGCAGCGGGAGTGATGGGGAGGGACTGGTGCTTCTCCGTCTTGCTTCAAATCACCATAGCAATGCTGTGAGGAGAGGAACAAAAAAGCTCTGCTCAGGCACTGTCTCTCCCTCCCAACCCCCTCCCCACCTCCCCTCCCCGTGCTTTTTCTCCCCCAGCCCCATCTTTGGCTGCTGTAACAAATGGTTTGGGGCCAGGGTTGGTTTGGGGGCTGTGCATTGGCTTCTGGAGGTATTTCTTGTCCCTCTGTGGGAAGCTACTGAACTGGAGATGTGTCTAGAAAGAAATGCTAATCAGTGTCTGGGGCTTGCTGGCCGCACAGCAATGAAGCTGATAAACAAAGGAGCAGTCCCAGGGTGCACAGATTTCCATCTTACCACCTTTTATTTAATTATTGTTGTTTTAAAAATTATTGGTTTAGCCAGAAATGGCCACATCTGACCTGGCTGCCCATCTCTGAAGGCATTGCTGCAGAGGGAGAGCAGATGACTTCCCCTTGTTCAGAGGATTGCAAAGGGAGGGTCAAGATAAAATTGCTGTGTTACTGCAACTCCCTTCCCTCTGGGACTTTCCACAGTCCCACCAGGCTCTTCTGCAGGCCTGGGGTGCTCCTTCCCTTGGTGCTGATGGGATTGTTTTTGGTTTGCATGTTTTTCACCATTGCAAAGGCCTCTGTCAGCCCCAGCCAGAGGGTTTTTTTGGGGGGGGGCCTCTTACGGTGTTTGGCTTTGGTTTTCCTCATCTTTTGCTGTTGCGCTGTTCTCAGATAAGGTGCTGAGAGGCACTTTCTGGTCCTCAGCCATTTTGTACATTGATGCTTCCCAGGGGATGTTGGAGAGGTGAAATGCTGGCTGGGTGAAAAAGGGAGCTTTGCTGAGCACTGCAGTGAGTTGGGGTCCTTGTCAGGAGGTCATCCCTCTGGGGAAATGGGAGAGGAGGAGAGAGAGCATCTCCGGAGCTCAGTTGCGTCTGTGATGAGGAGTGTGAAGTCCAGCACTGGGAGTCCTGAGCACTCTTCATACTCAGGCCCATCCTCTGGAGCTGTCAGTGGTTTGTGTTGCAAAATCTTCCAGATTGGTGTGGAGGGACAGAGTGTCCCAGCTGGGAGCTGTGAGATTGCTGGGGGTGGGGGAATATTGTGTGCAACGTGAGCTGTGTGCTGCTCAGTGCAGGGGAGACTCCAGCCTGGGGACACTGGGGTGGCAATGGAAGAGGTGGAAGGGACTGGAAGGCAAGTGGCAGGGGTAGGAATGGGTTTTAGAGCTTTATCAGCACCTTCAGCTTCTTCATCTGCTCTGTCTTAGCTTTTGACCGGTTTGGCTCTCTGTGGTGGGATTTGCTTGGGCAACCAGTAACTCTCATGGGCCATGAGTAGAGGTACCCCAAGCTAACCTCCTGCTAGGCCTTGCTTTCCAAGGAACACCCTGTCCTGAGTGCCAGGCTGGGATACCCTTTGGTTCTAACCATGTAGCTGCTTCCTTCCCCTGCCCCTCCTCTCCCCAGCCCAAGTGACTGCATTTCTCCTGGGCTTGTGACTCCACTTGTACCTACTGTGACACCACATGGAGCTGTGCCCTCCCATTAGAAGCTGGAAGCTGGGTAGCCTCCCTAAATCACCTTGGAATGGATACCTGAGCACCAGATGTAATCATCACAAGCCCATCTCATGACCCTTATCCATGCTCCTGTTGGGAAATGGAGGTTGAATTCAGTGCTGAGCTGGCAACAGCTCCAACGTCTGTGAAGCACCAGTGATACTTTCTGGGTTTATTTTACAGTATTTGGGGAGGTTATCTGGACTCTGGTCTTCTGAACTGTCCCTATGACATGTTTAGCCATGGCAGCTTGCTTATATATTACTTAAAGAGCTGAAGGATGTGGTAAAGATAATACAAAGTCACCAGGATGAGCCCATGCACCAGTTATTGCCCTTTGAACCTGGCATGCCCCTGTGCCAGATCTGTGTTTGAATGGGGCAGGGAGGGGTTTCCTGGCTGTTTGTGGCTGGAAGTCTCAAATCCAGGCAGACAGGACAGATAAAGAGCTCAGTGGCTGCTAGTCAAAGACAGAGGATGATGAAAAGACTGGCTCAAGGTCATCAAGTTTGTATGGAAGAGCTGGAGCCTCCTCAGTGCCCTGATGGCTGTTGAGGTCATGCTGTTTCCTCCTGCCCAAACCCCCATTTTGATCATAACCTTGGGCACCAAAGTACCTTCAGGTGTCGTGCCACAGGAGTGGGGATCCTGAAGGAGGCTGGGCATGAGGAAGCCTCATTCTGCTGCTGTTTCAGATTCTGCTCAGCCCCTTCACCCCAACCTCTGTTCCTCTACTTAAGCTACTCACAGGCACTTCCTTGAATGAAGATCTAGGATCTGTTTCCAGTGTGAATGAGTTTGTAGACCTGCAAGGTTGGGTTTTAGCTTATAGATCCAGTATGTATAGCTATAGAGCCTCTTCAGAGCTGCTGTGCTGCTCAGACAGCCAAGTGCCAGGACACAAACTACAGAGACTCTTCCAGCATGGAGATGTTCTAATAAATCTGTGAGGTGCCCATGTGTAAGTACCTCTGAGCAATGCCTGCCTGCAGAGGTCCATCTCCCATGCTGGCACTGCACTGAGCAACTGAAGCACTGCCTTGAGATGCCTGTGCAAGCTGCATCTCTTTCCTATACTGCATCCTAGCTACAACCCATCCAATTCCTTCCCCTACCTCCTCTACCTCTTCCTGTTCCTGCTCATTCCCTTTTGCACCATTTCACACCTCAGAAACCAGAGAAATTCAGAGCAACTCCCACCCTCCCTAGCCCCAAACTCCTTAGCTTGGTCTCGTCTTGGCTGTTGCCCCTGTAAAAGCACTCAGCCCTCTGAGCAAAAGCACTGCTTTATGTTTTTTGTTGTGATTCAGTTTTATGCTTGATACCTCTGCCTACACTGAGTGGCCTGCTCATGGCAGCTGTATGTGTACAGCTTAAATAGAACATATATATTCTGCACAGCCCCATGGGCAGCTGATCCCACGTTTCAGCATAGCTGCCTCTCAGAGAGTCTGAGCTCCCTCTCTCTCTCATTTTCTCCCAGCATTTCTCTCAGCATCTTTCCTTTTCTATTTTTTCCCCCCTTCCTTTGCTGACAGAACCTTCACAATGCAGCACATGGCCTCATTCTGTTCAAGGTTGAGCTGGAACTTGAACAGTTGATCTGTGTCTAAATATCAGACCAGGCTTAGCTCTTAGATCCTGAGGTAGTTCTCTGCATGGGGAGGCATTTTTTTTTTGCTTCCCAAATTCTTCCACTTTTATTATTTTCAATAACTGTTTTTTATCCCCTTCCAGTTGCATTTTCCCCCTTCCAGTTGCATTTTCCCCCTTCCAGTTGCAGTTTCCCCCGTCCAGTTGCATTTTCCCCCTTCCAGTTGCATTTTCCTCCTTCCAGTTGCATTTTCCCCCTTCCAGTTGCAATTTCCCCCTGTCCAGTTGCAATTTCCCCCTGTCCAGTTGCATTTTCCCCCTTCCAGTTGCAATTTCCCCCTTCCAGTTGCAGTTTCCCCCTTCCAGTTGCATTTTCCCCTGTCCAGTTGCAGTTTCCCCCTTCCAGTTGCAGTTTCCCCTTGATTATTGTAAGCAGTCCTGTGCTGAGTTGGTAGGGTTGCAATACACGAAAGTGATTTTTGGCCCTAGCTTCCATCTTACTTTAGGAGGGACCACTGTGCCAGCTTAAGCATGGGACTCTCACTGGGGATCTCTGTAGCCTGATGCACCTGGAGACAGATTTGCTGCTCCTTTGGGTCAGCAGCACCTTTGGTCCCAGAGCTCAAGGAGAAGGGCTGGGGTTGGAACAGCAGCAAGAAAGCAGCCTCTCTTCAGAGCCTTAGGGCTGTGTGTTCAGGACCACCACAGTTCTTGCATTTCCTGCTTGGAATGTACAACCTTAATGCATCTTTTTCACTGAGATAAAAATAGTTTGGGTGCATTTTTCATCTGCATACTGTGCACCATACATCCAGTTAATTAAGAAGTGCCTGGACTTAAATTATAATAAGGAAGAACATTTCCTCCACATCTAATTCTATTAAAATTTCCCTGTGCCATCCACATCCCATTTGTTTTGTCCCTTTTAACTCAGCCAGAAGCCACCTCTCCCCTTCTCTCTCCCTCTCCAGAAAGTCTCCTCTCTGCCCTGCCCAAATCCTGGCATGGCCATGGCTGGCATGGCAGGAGGGTGGAGAGTTGATGAAGTTGCTTCTCTCAAGGTCCCAAGGTTCCTTTTGTGACTCCTGCTTCTCAGGGACTGATTATTTCCCATAGCTGCATTCCCAGACAATCTTGCAGTGGATTGAAGGACCTCAACTACCTTTCTGGGTTGGGTTTTTAGGCAACTCTTGTGTTTTTGTTTTCCACTTAATCTTCATACTCCTTTTAATGGCACTTGCTAATTAAGGGCAAATTTAGTCTGATAGCTTCATTTGTCCATCCCCAAGCACTGTGTGGTGGTATTTCATGGCAAGCTAGGGATATTGCTGGCAGGTTTGGTGCCACCAAACTCAGCCCACCCACTAGGTGCCATGCAGGGACCTCCTGTGTTGTCCTCCCCACCTCCTAGCTGAGTATATATTGACACCAAGCTGGGTGCAGTGGCTGCCACAGCAGAAGGCTCTGCTGCCCTTCAGTGAGACTTGGACAGGCTGGAGGGGTGGGCAGGAAGAAATTGAATTAAATTCAACAAGGACAAGTACAGAGCCTTGCACCTGGGAGAGAACAACCCCAGGGAGCAGGATAGGTTGGGGACTGAGCTGCTGGAAGGCAGTGAAGGGGAAAAGGATTTGGGGGTCCTGGTGGATGTGAGGGTGAGCATGAGCCAGCAATGTGCTCTGGTAGCCAGGAGGGGCAATGCCATTCTGGGGTGGGATAGAAGGGCTGTGGTTAGTAGGTTGGGAGATGTTCTCCTGCCCCTCTGCTGTGCCCTGCTGAGGCCACATCTGGAATCCTGTGTCCAGTTCTGGGCCCCCCAGATCAAGAGAGACATAGAACTGCTGGAAAGAATCCAGCACAGAGCCACAAAGATGCTGAAGGGAATGGAACAGCTCTGGTAGGAAGAGAGGCTGAGGGAGCTGGGGCTGTGCTGCTGGGAGGAGAGGAGCCTGAGAGGTGACCTCAGCAGACTTTATAAAGATGTAAAGGTGAGTGCCAGGAGGCTGGAGCCAGGCTCTGCCAGCACAGGGGGCACTGGGTGGAAGCTGAGGCATAGGAAGTTTCATTTAAACATGAGGAGGAATTTTTTCCCTGTAAGGTTGACAGAAGCCTGGAACAGGCTACCCAGGGGGGTTGTGGAGTCTCACTCTCTGGAGACACTCAAAAACCCACCTGGATGTGTTCCTGTGTGATCTGGTCTAGGAGATGCTGCTCTGGCAGAGGGGTTGGACTGGATGAGCTTTGGAGGTCCCTTCCAACCCCTGACATTCTGTGATATGGGATGAAGGAGCCCATATGGGCAGTTTAATGGACCTGCTGGGCTTTGAGCTAGAGTCATGATGCCCTCTGCCCTGCAGACCAGGGAGACCTTCCCCACGTCGATGCCTCATGAGCTCCTCTCCAGCTGCTTACTCAGAGCTTGGTGGGAGCAACCTGATTTCAGCCTCTTTAATGTGTCACATTCCAGTCGTCACATTCACCCCACACTGACATTAAGGAAGAGAAAAACAAGCTCCAGGCGACCTCCTTTCCCTGCTGCAACACACCTCAACCAGATGAATCTTGCCCTGGGCCCCATGGATTATATATAAGAAGCAATAACCCAAAAAAGCAAGCCCCAGCTCCTCTACTAAAGGCAAGATGGGCACTGCTTAAAGAGAACCAGTCAGCAAAAAAAAAAAAAGCAGATTTGTTAGGTTTTGAGGTGGTTTTTGTTTGCTTTTGTAGTGGTTTGGGTTTTGTTTTGTTTTTTTTTTTTTGCATTGCTGCAGAGGGAAGGGACATTTAGAGTGATTTTGATGGGGCAGGAGGAGCAGGGTGGAAGGTTTGGTGTCAGGGGTTAGGGGGTTTTGCTGGGACAGGATGAGGGGCAATGGGTTTAAACTGGCAGAGAAGAGATTTAGACTGGATGTTAGGAGGAAGTTGGTTGCAGTGAGGGTGGTGAGACACTGGCACAGGTTGAGGGTGGTGAGACACTGGCACAGGTTGGCCAGGGAGGTTGTGGAGCACAGAATCANCACAGAATCACCCAACGTGATCAAAGATCACGTTGGGTGATTCTGTGCTCCACAACCTCCCTGGAGATGTTCAAGGCCAGGTTGGAACTTCTTTGAGTTGTGGTAGCAGAGAGATGTGCCAAACCCTCTTCCTGCTGTGGAATCTTCTGTAGAAAGAAAAAAGGCAGGAAGATGGAGAGAGGCTCCTACAAAGGTTAAAACTGCCTGTGATGTGCTTCTCAGCCACACATGAGCCTGTCCCTACTGGTGTCATGTCCCCAGTGCAGCAGAGAAAGGGCACATCCTGGGTAGATGTGCCCAGATTAAAAGGAAAATGTCATTTTTCTCCAGTAAGAATGGGTTATCATAGAATCATAGAATGGTTTAGGTTGGAAGGGACCTCAAAGCTCAGCCAGTTCCAACCCCCTGCCATAGGCAGGGACACCTCCCAGTAGAACAAGTCACTCAAGGCCTCATCCCACCTGGCCTTGAACACCTCCAGGGGTGTTGTGGAGCACAGAATCAGAGAATGTGATCAAAGATCAAAGATCACATTCTGTGATTCTGTGCTCCACAACCTCCCTGGGCAACCTGTGCCAGTGTCTCACCACCCTCACTGCAAACAACTTCCTCCTAACATCCAGTTTCAATCTCCCCTCTGCCACTTCAAACTCATTCCTCCTCATCCTCTCATTGCAAGACCTTGTCAATAGTCTCTCTCCAGCCTTCCTGCAGCCCCCTTCAGAAACTGGAAGGCTACTATAAGGTCTCCTGGAAGGCCACTCCAAGGTCTCCTGGAAGCCTTCTCTTCTCCAGGCTGCAGAGCTCCAACTCAGCCTGTCCTCATAACAGAGCTGCTGCAGCCCTCTGAGCATCTTCATGGCCTCCTCTGGACCTGCTCCAACATTTCAATGTCCTTCCTGTGCTGGGGGCTCAGTTGTGAGATGCCATCAGCACACTGGAGCTGGAGCTGACCTCAGCTGCTTGCATGGCTCTCCTGGCCTTATCCTGGGGAAGCTGCAGAGGCAGGCTCCTCTGCCACTTGCACTGAAGGTGATTTTGGGGGTCATGTGCATTGGTTCTGAAGCCCTGAGTTAAGTGACATGTGCTGTCTGATGGGGAGTGTCTCACCTGAGTCACTGCCTGGGATGGGGAGAGCTGCTTCATTCCAGCTTCAGGGCTACTTGGCTCTCTAACTTGGCCAGCGAAAGAAACTGGAGCAATCCTCCAGAACTCTCCGGCCTCTCCTTGGCACCATTCCAGCCTCTTAACATGCTTTTTAGATGTGTGAAAACCTTTGGTGTCTATAAGCATCTGTCCAGTGACTTTTTGAGTGGATTGGATGTCAAAGGGCAGCCTTTTGGCAGCCTTTCCCAAGGCATGGGGAGCAGAAGACCTGTGAGATGATCTCGCTCCTGCTGCTGCAGGGAGGTGATGTAAAGCTACATCAGAGTCACTGGGTGCAGCAGCAGCCTTGGCTTTGCCAAGCCCTGTGCCTGAGCAGTCAGTGGTTGTGTTTCAGGATGCACAACGTTCCAGAAGTTGCTTTCAGCTGGAATTAGGTGGTGCTCAGATGCCTGCTGGGTTCCTCACAGAAATCCCAGCAGAGCCTCAGATGGGGGCTCAGGTGGAGGTCTGCCCTCTGGAGATGCCCATTTCTCTCTGGTGACAAAGGGAACCTCAGGCTCAGCCTGTATACCTCAGGTGAAATCTCTGTGGCATGAGTTTGGGCAACTAGGAGAGGGAACAGAGCCTGGGACAACTTCAAGCTGAAAATTGGAGTTGAGGCATCTCCCACCTCCTGCCCCAGCTTGTGGGAACTCAAGCTAGGATGTTTAGAGCCAGAGCTGCACTCTGGACACCCTGCCAGGTAAAGTCAAAGTGAGAGGTGAGGCTGATCCACATTGAAATGGGATGAGCAGGATCTGAGATCCACATCTACTCAGCCATGTTTGAGAAGCAGTTTTCATAGAATCATAGAATGGGAAGGTTGGAAGGGACCTCAAGGATCATCCAGTTCCACCCCCCTGCCATAGACAGGGACACCTCCCACTAGCACAGGTCACTCAAGGACTCATCCAACCTGGCCTTGAACACCTCCAGGGAGGTTGTGGAGCACAGAATCACCCAACGTGATCAAAGATCACGTTGGGTGATTCTGTGCTCCACAACCTCCCTGGGCAACCTGTGCCAGTGTCTCACCACCCTGACTGTAAAGAACTTCTTCCTAACATCCAGTTTTGAGAAGGGAACCTTCATGGCAAAGTCTGATCAAGTCTTGAGGACCTGCAACCCCAGGGCCATGGGAAATCAGGAGCTAATCAAGCCTTATTAATACTGATTAGAATTCCCAAACAGCTCCAGTTGTGTCCTTCCTATTTTCAATGCCTCCCCAGGGAGGATGGGACAGGGAAATGATACAAAAGGTCAGAGGGAATGACTCTACCTGCTTGGGTTAGGAGGTGAACTCTCTGCATCTGGTCCAGCCAGGACAAGACTGGAAAAGGCAGAGATGTTTGCCTTCAGGAGGGTCTTTCCCAGAGTTTCACAAATGCCTCATTTGTAAACAAGCCCTGATCTGCCTGGCAGTTTTGCTTCCTCCTTCAGAGAGTTGGGGCTCTGCAGCCTGGAGAAGAGAAGGCTTCCAGGAGACCTTAGAGTAGCCTTCCAGTATCTGAAGAGAGCTACAGGAAGGCTGGGGAGGGACTATTGACAAGGACTTGCAATGCCAGGACAAGGGGCAATGGGTTTGAAGTGGCAGAGGGGAGATTGAAAGTGGATGTTAGGAGGAAGTTGTTTGCAGTGAGGGTGGTGAGACACTGGCACAGGTTGAGGGTGGTGAGACACTGGCACAGGTTGCCCAGGGAGGTTGTGGAGCACAGAATCACCCAACGTGATCTTTGATCACGTTGGGTGATTCTGTGCTCCACAACCTCCCTGGAGGTCTTCTGTGCTCCACAACCTCCCTGGAGGTGTTCAAGGCCAGGTTGGATGAGGCCTTGAGTGACCTGTACTAGTGGGAGGTGTCCCTGCCTATGTTTAGGGGTTGGAACTAGATGATCCTTGAGGTCCCTTCCAACCTTCCCATTCTATGATTCTATGATTCTGCTGAAGCAAAACACTGCTGGGGTGGCAGCTGAGCTGCTGCTGCCATGGATGAGTGTGGCAGGGCAGGCAATCCCAGTACTGCTTCCAAGGATACGCTGTCACTCTCCATAGAGTTGTTATGATGCCCAGGAATTAACAAAAAGCTGGCAGCAGCCCTGACTCAAAGGTGACTCATGTACACCTCTGTCTCCTGGGTGAATGTAGTAGCTCGTGTCTGGGTACCTGCTGTGGGAGCTGGCTTGCAACTTTGGGTTGATATGGTTGGGAAAACTCAAGAGTGGTGCAGAAGGAGTGGAAAAACCTCAGTCACGTGGTAGTTAAATACCAAGGGAATGCAGCTCTCCATTAATGTTGCAGCAGTGAGCAAGCACCCCTGGTGGAAATGAAACTGTAGAATTGTTTTGGTTGGAAGAGACCTTCAATATCATCAAGTCCAATCCTTAACCCAGCACTGCCAGGGCACTGCTAAACCATGGCACTCAGCACCACATCTTCACAGCTCTGAAACCCCTCCAGGGATGGGGACTCCAGCACTGCCCTGGGCAGCCTGGGCTAGGCCTTCACAACCCTTTTGGGGGAGAAATTGTTCCTCATGTCAAACCTAAATGCTCCTGATGCCACTTGAGGCCATTTCCTCTTGTTACTTGGTAAAAGAGATTGACCCACACCTGACTCCAACCTCCTTTCAGGGAGCTGTAGAGAGCCAGAAGGTCTTCCCTCAGCCTCCTCTTCTCCAGGCTGACCAACCCCAGTTCTCTCAGCTGCTCCTATCAAGACTTGAGCTCTAGAGCAGTCTACAAGCTGCTCTTCTATAGAACAAGCCAAAACAAACCATTCCCTGCTGTAAGGACATCATACTGAACAGGCAGGGCAGATGAAAACCACTGCTGGGGGACTGCTGGGAAATGAAGTCTCTCTTCCACTTTCTAACAGTATTTCTAGTGGGAGCTGTTCCTGTCTATGGCAGGGAGCTGGAACCAGATGATCTTTGAGGTCACTTCCAACCAAAACCATTCTATGATTTGCTTTATAACTGGAGAGGGGTGGGGGGTGGTGGTTGTTGGATTCTAATTGTGCTTCTTGGGTCCACAGAAGATCATAGAATGGTTTGGGTTGGTAGGGACCTTAAAGATCATCCTGCTACAGGCAAGGATTTCTTCCACTTAGATCAGGTTGCCCTGTCCAACCTGGCCTTAAACACTTCCAGGGAGGGCAAAGTAGGGTCTGCTTTGAGTAGAGCCACGGGCCAGGCTGTTCTGGTGTGAATTCCACCTCAGCAGAGGTAACTTTGGGCTGGGAGGAGGGAGGCAGCATCTTCCCTGGGTAGACAGATCACCCATTCTGGGATGGTTTGTTGTGCTCTTGCTGTTCATTACAAATGCAGCGTGGAGAGGGCTGTGAAATGGGCTTATTGGTGTTCTCACTCTTCAGGTGTTAGATGTGGCAGCGAAATGGCAGTGCTGGGAGACTTTCTGCTGCTTGCTGATGAGTTTTTTGCACAGCCTGGAGTCTCCCAGTGGCCACTAGCTGAGTTTATGGTGCTGGGAGGTTTGTTATCTGGTCTGAGGAAGATAGTCATGGGTGTCAGAGCACTCCCATCTCTCACTCCAAAGGCATTAAGTAGAAATCCATGTTATAGATGGACAAACAGAGGCCACGTTGCCTCCTGCCAATTCAATCCCTGTGTTGGTTAACCCTGGATGCTTCCAGGAGGTCCAGTGGAAACCAAAAACTCTCTCTAGCCATGACCACTCACTGCTCTTGAGTCAAATAAGCCACATGAAGGGCTTGGGCTGGTGTGGCAACGGGTTAAACGTTGAACACTGATTTAGTGGTGTGGTTATTCATCCATCCTCTTCTTCTGCATCTGGTAAGGCTGGAAAATGTCATGCCTTGTCCAGTTAACCTCTTGCTGGGCTGTCCTCCAGTTTTCCTGGGGGTTATTAGCAGTGATTTGTGCTCTGAGGAGGACTAGTGAGATCCTGAGTCATCTCCTTAGGCAGGGAGCTATTTATTTCAGTCTGTGTGTTACACTCCTGGGAGTGGGTGTCTCTCTTCCGCTTTTGGATCCTGCCCTGACTCTATATAAAGACTCAGGGCTTGAATGAGCAGCAAAACCCAACCCTCAAACTGGCTCCATCATTTGGAAGCTTGATACTGCTGGTCCTGTCTCCTGGCTGAAGGAAGATGGTCACCTGGAGCACGGGTAGGAGTTTGCATGGGATGTTTGTCTGTCCTTGGGGTTGCAGAGCTGCTAGAACAGCCTCTAGGGACACAGTGTACTGGTGCCCACGTGCAGGAGCAATGGTTTTAAACCAGAGAAGGGTAGGGTAGTGTTTTTAAGCTAGAGGAGGGTAGGGTAATGTTTTTAAATTAGGGAAGGGGAGAGTAGTGCTTGTAAACTAGAGAAGGGTAGGGTAGTGCTTGTAAACTAGAGAAGAGTAGGGTAGTGCTTGTAAACTAGAGAAGAGTAGGGTAGTGCTTGTAAACTAGAGGAAGGTAGGGTAGTGCTTGTAAACTAGAGGAAGGCAGGGTAGTGCTTTTGAACTAGAGAAGGGTAGGGTAGTGCTTGTAAACTAGAGAAGGGTAGGGTAGTGCTTGTAAACTAGAGGAAGGTAGGGTAGTGCTTGTAAACTAGAGAAGAGTAGGGTAGTGCTTGTAAACTAGAGGAAAGTAGGGTAGTGCTTTTAAGCTAGAGAAGAGTAGGGTAATGTTTTTAAATTAGGGAAGGTTAGGGTAGTGTTTATAAACTAGAGAAGGGTAGGGTAGTGCTTGTAAACCAGAGAAGAGTAGGGTAGTGCTTGTAAACTAGAGAAGAGTAGGGTAGTACTTGTAAACTAGAGGAGGGTAAGGTAGTGCTTTTGAACTAGAGAAGGGTAGATTTGGATTGCTCCTTTGGAAGTTCCTTACCATGACAGTGGTGAGACCTTGGAATGGGTTGCCCAGAGGGTGGTGGAGGCCCCATCCCTGGAGACATTCAAGGTTAGGGTTGACAGGGCTCTGAGCAACCTGCTGCAGTTGGGGATGTCTCTGCTGACTGTAGGGTGACCTTTAAAAACTGGATGACCTTTAAAAGTCCCTCCCAACCCAAACCATTCTGTGATGTTTCTTCTAGTGGCTCATGACCAAGGAAGAAGCAAAAGTTGTACCTTCTTATCTCCCCTGAGGTTGACTTGCTGATGCTGGGGTTTTTGGCTGCTGAGATTTCTCTTAATTAGGAGAGCTGAGATATTTCCAAGGTGCTGTCATTCTCCAGTGGTGTCAGCACAGCGACTGGGGGTGCCATAGTCAAATACAGAAAGGGCCTCTCTGAGATATCACCAGTGCCAGAGCTGCTAGGTTTGGAGGACTCTCACTGTGCCATTTCTCCTGGGATGGTCCTTTCCAAGCCCCTCTCATGCTTGTTTGGTGGCCTTGTAGAAAGTTGCCTCACTGCACATGAGTCTGGAAGCTTGAGGGTGCAAGCAGAGCCCCTCTCGTAGCAGCTCTCTGGCAATGCTCATCCACAAGCTGCCTTCACACTCAATTAAACATCACCCTGAGCCAGAGGGACAAGTCCTCATGTCATTATGTCTCAAACTAAATTGCTGGCACTTCATGAGGGCTCCATCTCCATTGCCTGAGGGACCAATGCATTTAATCTGGAGCTGCGCTGCAGAAACTTTGTTAAGGTGACCTCGTGGCTTGGTCCTCCTGGCTACTGGATGCTCATCACTCTGGTTCTCTTTCCTAGTTATGCCTATTTGTCTTTTTCTGGGGTTGTTTTTGGTAGTTTGGGGTTTTGGTGGGTTTTTGGGGTTTTTTTTTTAATTCTTTCCTCCTCAGTTCTGGCTGTTTCTTGTAGGAAGGAAAAAGACCTAGAGAAAAGAGAACTTCCTGAGCTCTTTGAAATTTGTCAGGTCACAAGAGTTTGCCACTGAATTGTTCTTGTTTTCCACTTCAACATCAAGATGATTTGGTTGGTTTTTGGTTTTTTTTTCCAGTACTAGTCTTATTTAGCAGCTTCTCTCTTATCCTACCAGCTAATGAGGGGTAGGAAGACTTTCTGCATTGACCTTTTGTTACTGCTGATGTTTTTTTCTCTTCCATCACAGACAGGAGAGATGATTTGAAACCTTCTCTGAGCTACCCCTCAAAGCCTGAGACTGAGCTGCCCCTGGTGCCTATTTGTGGGTGGTAGGAACATCTCAAGTCATGCTGGAGCATGCTCAGAGCTAGCTGCTGGGGCTTAGATTGTGAATTGGTAGAGCTCCCATCTAAACCTGGAGATAAATAACACCATGGAGGTCTGAAAGGTGGTTTTAAGCTGGTGATGGATTAACCTGCCCTAGTATGAGATTGTGAGTACAGGGGAAGGTTATGAAAATGCCTGGCTAAGAGAAGGGAGTGGGACTCTAAAGATGTGCCTGTCCCACTATTTCTCCTGGGGGATGGGGATGTAGGCATCTGCAAGTAGGCAAGACACATTCCAACCTCAGATCTCTACTCTGCTTTGGAATAGCCAAATCTGAGAGACCTGCTATGGTAGGGCAGGGCTTGATGCTGCCTGGGCTTGACTCATCTGCATGCAAGAACCTGAGCACCTGGGGAGCACTCACACCAAACCTTCCAGCTCCTGACATTCTGTGATCTGCCATTTTCCCCATCCTTCTTTGTAAGCACCCTGCAGAGCAAATAAGCCTCTGTGGCTCTGTGCTTTCTGTAGAGCTTTTGCCCAAGCACCATTTTTCTGCAGAGGAATTGCTTCAGCTTCCAAAATGAATCCCAGTCCTACCTGGCCTTGCTCTTTTGGCCCTTTTCCACATGGGAGGAGATGGCTATTGAGAACCTCAGAGAAATTAATTAAGTTAATGGGTTGTCAGCACCTATCTGTGACTGGGGAGGCTGGAACCCCTCTGGTGTGAGGACAGGCTGAGGGAGTTGGGATTGGTCAGCCTGGAGAAAAGAAGGCTTCAGGGAGACCTTCTGATGGTCTTCCAGTTCTTCAAGGGGGTTATCAGAAAGCTGAGGATAACCTTTTTAGCAGGGTCTGTCAGGACAGAACAAGGGGTGATGGTTTAAGTTGAAAGAAGGAGATTTAGGCTGGAGAGAAGGAAGAAATGTTTGACACTGAGGGTGGTGAGAGCCTGGCCTGGGTTGCCCAGATTGATGGGAGCTCCCCATCCCTGGAGCCATTGCAGGTCAGGTTGTTTGGGGCTCTGAGCAACCTACTGTAGTTGCAGATGTCCCTGCTGACTGCAGAGGGTTGGCCTGGATCACCTTTAAAGATGCCTTCTGACTCAAACCATTCTGTGACCTGCCCTGCAGCCACATCCCAGTGGGATGTGAGTTTGGAAGAGTGGCTGGAACCCAGCCTGACCCTGCAGTGACATTCTCTGCTGGCTGCAGTGGGCTGCTGAGATCTTCACCTCATGTGAGAGAGAAACAGGGACTAGTAGAGCAGCCCAGGGAGGTAGCACAGACCTGATGGGGCAGCTTCTTTATTCTTCATTTGCTAAAAGCACAGCAGAAATGAAATGAAGATTAATTAAACCTTTTTTTTTTTTTTTTCTTCCCCTCCTTCCTTCTGCTTCCTTCTGCTGTTTCTAGGGAAGACAAAAAAACTGTGCTAGGGAGGAGGCTCAACTCCAAGCATCCTTTCATGAAGGCAGCATATGGTCCCCGTGGGACTGCAGGGAAAGGCCCTGTAATTATGGGGAATGTCCTGTGAGGCTGGGTTACACAACCAGGACAGAGAGCTGCTCCTGCTTGGGTTTAACAGCAGCAGCAGGCTGCTGATGCTGCAGCTCGGGATACTACCTGGCTGTTATCCATTCATTGCTTTTCAGCACCGGCCGTGTCCTCACGGCGCAGCGCAGACCACTCGCACGGCTCCGAGCCAAGAGGGAGGGAGGGAAGGAGGAGAGCTCAGGAGGATGAAAGGGACATTTGATATTTACGGTGCCTGGTGACATCATTCCCAGGCAGCCCGAGAGAGCTCGGAGCCGGCTGACGAGTGGCCAGGGAGATCTCGCTCCCATGCCACCCAGTGAAGGTGACTGCTGCCCAGCTCCGGCGGCAGCAGGATGCCCTGGTGGAGGATGCCTGCTGCGGCGGCTGCCTGCCAGCTCTGCGCCCGCTGCTGCGACCTGCCAAGTCGACAGCCAGGAAAAGGATTTATGGGTTCAAACTGGCAGAGGGAAGATTTAGATTAGATGTTAGGAGGAAGTTCATTACAGTGAGGGTGGTGAGGCACTGGCACAGGTTGCCCAGGGAGGTTGTGGAGCACAGAATCACCCAATGTGATCTTTGATCACATTGGGTGATTCTGTGCTCCACAACCTCCCTGCAGGTGTTCAAGGCCAGGTTGGATAAGGCCTTGAGTGACCTGTACTAGTGGGAGGTGTCCCTGCCTATGGCAGGGGGTTGGAACTGGATGATCCTTGAGGTCCCTTCCAACCTTTCCATTCTATGATTCTATGATTTAGAACTCTAAAGATGGACCTTAAGATGTTGTAGGGGAGGACTTGACACGGTGGATGTGGTGTTGGGCATGCCCTGGTGTTGTGTGCTTAGAGGGCACAGAGTTAGATTGGGTATCAGGGTGAGNAGGCTGTGGCCAGCCTGATCTGGTGTGAGGTGTCCCTGCCCATGGCAGGGGGGTTGGAACTGGCTGATCTTTGAGGTGTCTTCCAACCCATTCTATGATGTTGCTCTTGGATGGCTCTCACTGAGCTGCCATTTCAGATGCTCTTGGTGGCTTTGGATATTGGTGTTCTTTGCACTGGTTTTGTGCCATGGTTTATTCTATCCTTTGCAGTGGGTTTGTGCCAGGCTTTATTCTACTCTAGGAGAGTTTATTGGTTGCTGAGGGTCATGGGCATGTCTTGAGCCACGCGTAGGCTTAACTTCAGATGAGTCCCTGGAATGATTGTGTGAGTTTCCTAGGGATGGAGCCAAGCTATGCAGGAATTTGGAGACATGGGATGCCTTTGGCATAACCCAGCATTCCTGTCCCCATGCTGTAACCCCAGCCTGTCCCCTCTCCAACACAAAGAACCATCTCCCATGTAGACGAGGAGACTTCAGCCTGTCCTGTCAGGCCTCCCTAGGCTTTGCATTATGAAGTGTTGTCTGTGATCTCCATTACAAAGGTTTTTGAGCACAGCTGCTTATCAGAATAGACAGTATTCCAGTTCTGTACTTAACAGCTGGCTTCATCTGCTGGTGGGATTTACAATAAATGAGAAGAGTTTAAAATAATGGTAATAAAAATCACGAGAGGATGAAACTGGAAGAAGTCCTTAGAGGTCTTTTCCAACTGAAGCAATTGTAAATGTAGAGAAGAAAGATCTTTGCAAAAGGAAGTCCACTTTTCTGTCCCAGTATGTGGTCATGGCTCTGTATCTTCTGCCTAGAACAAAACCCCATGCAAATCTGTTAGCATTAATAGCTTGGAGAGCATTTGATGCTGTGATTTCCACCAGTCCTGGGTTACAGATTGTGCTCTGGGAGGCCCACAGAACAAAAGTCAGCTGGTCAGGTTGGTAGAGTAGAAGCTCAATGATTTTGAAGTTGGTTTTTTTTTCCCACCTTAAAGATTCTTTGATTCTTTGTTCCTGCAGCTTTGGCTTAGAAGGAGCAACAAGAAGGTGCAGGTGCAGAGCAGAAGTCTCTTGACCATCTACAAGCTCCAGCCAGCTGCTGAGCTCAGCAGTGGGTTTGTTGTTTTCTCTGCAAGCTGAAAGGCTCTGGCTGCAGGTTGCCCTAATTTCTAAGGGCAGATTTTCTGTGTAAGAACTTGAGTGGTACCTGCTGCTTTGCAAGAGGTTGGATTCAAGCAGCAGGCCATGCTCCTGCTGTTGGTTATTCCCTTGTTGTAGAAGTGTCTTGCTCCACAGCTGGGCACATCTGCGCTCGGCCAGGCAACGTCTGTACCATGCAGCTGCAGCAGAGCTGCACGATGTGACCCAGGCAGGTGATCCTCTCTTTTTAGTTTTTTCCCCCAGAGGATAAACCATGGAAACTGGCTGGAAATTGGAAGCATGGTCTTGCTGCTGTCAGACTTCCTTAGAGGTCCACTGGATCCCGTGGGAGAGGCACTGTTCTGCTCCTGAGTGAAGCTGCGACAGCTCTCCCAGGCAGCAGGAAACAGCAGGATGCCGCAGGGCTGTGGGGGGGGGGCTGTGTGGGGACTTGGATTGTGCCTGAGAAAAGAGGGTTAAAAGCAGGTTTTTGTGAGCCTTTGCCTGCCATTTTAAAAGGGAAGGATGTTTCCCTGGCAACGAGATGGATGCTTCCCAGCAGAGCATATGGCTTCCATCGACTTTGATTTACCGGCGTGTTGAAATGGCAGCTAGATAATCTCTGCTCAGCTTTGATGTGTCCCTGTGTCCCTGCTCCTTTCCAGCTTCCAAAGCTGGTGGATCCAGCCCTTCTGTGCTGCCCTTGCTCCCATCCTGTCCCAGAGCTGGACCTGGTGTGGTCCCATGTCAGGACCTTTGCAAAGAGGGAACTGAGCGTCACCCAGAGCAAGGAGCTGCAGGGTAGGCAGGAAAACCTTGCCTGCCTCTGCTGCCTCTCACCAGCCAAACAGCTCCTCCTCCTCCTTCAATATGATCTGCAGCCCTCTCTTCCTATTCTCCTCACTGCTTTAAATCATTTTTAGATGTTTTCCACCTTTCACCACACAATCATCTGCCTCTTGCAGCTTACTATTTATTGTTGTGTTTACTGGCACAGGGAAATAAGGAGAGGGAACAAACCTGTCATTTGCTGAGTGGAGAGGAGCTGGGGGAGCTGCTTGCTGTGAGCTGCTGGTTCTCCCAGGCTGCCTGATGTGTGCTCATATGTCAGCTCCCTCCAAGGGGGCAAAACCAGGGTGATGTTCTCATTGCTGCCCATCCCTGGCTCTTCATTCTATGGTAAATTTGATGAAATTTGGCCAACAGGTCCAAATGTTGGGCAGAGACCCTGAGGGGGTCAGCATGAGCCTCACTGCCTTAGGGACAAGAACAGTTTATAAGGATCTTCTCAGTGCATATAAATATCTGAAGGGAGGTCAAGAGGATGGGGCTGGGATCTTAGTGGTGCCCAGTGACAGGACAAGGGGCAATGGACACAGTCTAGAATCCAGAAAGTTCCATCAGAAGGGGTGGGGCGGGAAAATCTTTGCTGTGAGGGTACTGGAGCCTTGGAGCAGGCTGCCCAGAGAGGTTGTGGAGTTTCCTTCTCTGGAACCTTTCAAAGCCTGCCTGGACATGTTCTTGTGCAACTTGCTCTAGGTAAGGCTGCTTTGGTAGAAGGGTTGGACTAGGTCTTCAAAAGTCCCTTCCAATCCCCACCCTGCTGTGATTCTATGGTATCTGGGGAGGTTCATTCATGCACCCAAGTGATGCTGGAGCTGGGTCGTGGCTGAGAACAGCAGCAAGGGCCAGGCTCAGGGCTTGGGAGCCAGCTAGGGAGGGTGACCTTCAGTGAAGTTAAAAAGTCATGCTGACCTGTGAACTGCTGCACTGCAGGGACCAGGGGTGTGGGGCTGTGGATTACTCTTCCCCTCTGCCACTGATGGAGGTTTTGAGGGACACCTATGGATGAGGCAATGCCACCTTTGCCAGCATCCAGGTGAGCCAAAAAGCACATGCTGGCTCTCAAGCCTCAACCCTGACTGCAACAAACCCTCCAAAGCTGCCTACTCTGAAACACTCTTTCAGAGATCCCTTGGAACTGAGCTTGCCTTTAATTCTTCCGGCAGGATTGCAGCTTCCCCCTCCCCTCTGAGGTGTTTAACTCACTGGGCAGCCTCTCCCTCTGCAAAAGGCTCATCACAGAATTGTCAGAGCTGGAAGGAACCTCAGAGATCATCCAGTTCCAACCCCNCAGGGAAATAAGGAGAGGGAACAAACCTGTCATTTGCTGAGTGGAGAGGAGCTGGGGGAGCTGCTTGCTGTGAGCTGCTGGTTCTCCCAGGCTGCCTGATGTGTGCTCATATGTCAGCTCCCTCCAAGGGGGCAAAACCAGGGTGATGTTCTCATTGCTGCCCATCCCTGGCTCTTCATTCTATGGTAAATTTGATGAAATTTGGCCAACAGGTCCAAATGTTGGGCAGAGACCCTGAGGGGGTCAGCATGAGCCTCACTGCCTTAGGGACAAGAACAGTTTATAAGGATCTTCTCAGTGCATATAAATATCTGAAGGGAGGTCAAGAGGATGGGGCTGGGATCTTAGTGGTGCCCAGTGACAGGACAAGGGGCAATGGACACAGTCTAGAATCCAGAAAGTTCCATCAGAAGGGGTGGGGCGGGAAAATCTTTGCTGTGAGGGTGCTGGAGCCTTGGAGCAGGCTGCCCAGAGAGGTTGTGGAGTTTCCTTCTCTGGAACCTTTCAAAGCCTGCCTGGACATGTTCTTGTGCAACTTGCTCTAGGTAAGGTTGCTTTGGTAGAAGGGTTGGACTAGGTCTTCAAAAGTCCCTTCCAATCCCCATCCTGCTGTGATTCTATGATATCTGGGGAGGTTCATTCATGCACCCAAGTGATGCTGGAGCTGGGTCGTGGCTGAGAACAGCAGCAAGGGCCAGGCTCAGGGCTTGGGAGCCAGCTAGGGAGGGTGACCTTCAGTGAAGTTAAAAAGTCATGCTGACCTGTGAACTGCTGCACTGCAGGGACCAGGGGTGTGGGGCTGTGGATTACTCTTCCCCTCTGCCACTGATGGAGGTTTTGAGGGACACCTATGGATGAGGCAATGCCACCTTTGCCAGCATCCAGGTGAGCCAAAAAGCACATGCTGGCTCTCAAGCCTCAACCCTGACTGCAACAAACCCTCCAAAGCTGCCTACTCTGAAACACTCTTTCAGAGATCCCTTGGAACTGAGCTTGCCTTTAATTCTTCCGGCAGGATTGCAGCTTCCCCCTCCCCTCTGAGGTGTTTAACTCACTGGGCAGCCTCTCCCTCTGCAAAAGGCTCATCACAGAATTGTCAGAGCTGGAAGGAACCTCAGAGATCATCCAGTTCCAACCCCCCTGCCATGGGCAGAGATACTTTTCACTAGACCAGGTTGATGGGGGAGCTGTCACGTGCTCCCCTGGCCTTCCATCCACGCCTGGCCACCCACTTGCTGCATAGAGGAAGCAGGAGATAATCAAGTGATTAATTGCCTGTTGGCACTGGGGATTGATTTATCAGGTGCAAGGTGAGGCTGTGCCCTGGCAGATTCGATGCTGAGCAGATGGGGCTGCCCTGCTCCCAGCAGGGTCAGTGTCACAAGCTGGCTGTTCTCTGCTGTAAGCAAAGGAGACCCTGGTGTGGGAGGAGGATCTCTCCATCACTCCTGCAGAGCAGCATGGCCAGTGTGGCTAGAGCTTAGGGAAGCTGTAGAGGGGAGGTTGGAAAAGGACTTTGAATTCAGAGCTGTGGCTTCTGGAAGGCCCAGAATAGTTATCATAGAATCATAGA
>WBNM01000532.1:106744-129680 GCA_013399055.1 Ramphastos sulfuratus | reverse complement strand
GCTTGGGCTTTCTGCTTTGGCTCTTACCTTTTTCCTGCCCTTGAGGACTGCCTTTCCTGGATGTTGTGACTGCCAGTCTTTCTATTTTAAGTAATGATTCTCCAAGATCTTTCTTCTTCAAAAGCCCTCTTGACTCTTTCCCTATCTTTTTGTTTCATTTCCATTCTCCTTTTATTTCTCTCCATTAATTACTCACAGAGATACCTCTGGGGAAAAGCAACCAAGCAAACAAACAAAACCCCAAAATCACCACCAAAAAAACCCCACCAAAACCAGAACCAAAACCAACCAAAAAAAAAAAAAAACCCCAAACAAAAAAAACCCCCAAAAAACCCCACCAAACCCAAAACTCCTAAGAAGCAAAAACCAAACCAAACCAACCAACCAACCAAAACCACCAACCTCTCCCCCCGACCCTCCACTCTGCCTTGCTGTTGCTATTACATGCTGTTGCATGTAAGAAAATAGGAGAAAAAAAAAAAAAAAAGATATAGGTTTCTTTTTTTCCTTTTACTTTCTGTATTACTATTATCATTAGGATTCACCAGAATCTAACACCATCTACATGGGCAATATTTTTCTTTCCTAGTTCATAAAATAAGGACAAAAACTCATTTCAAAAGAGTTCAGTAGCAGCCTGAGAGGTTCAGGTTAAGTCTTTCCTTCCATTTTTTTTCAGAAGGGGTTCCAGACACTGGGATTTCTTGTTTGCTTAGCTTACGTCCCAAGTCCAAGAAATTATGCTTATGTGCACTGCTTCTGTCTAGCCTTCAAGTACTTGTGAATCCTGATAGGAGTTGCAGCAATCAGTGATTTTTCAGTTCTTGGGTTCTTATTCCTTAATCAGCTCAGACATAGCAAAACCTTCTCAGAGGTTGAGCAGAGTGATGGGCTCTATCAATGAATTATCATCAAGGGCTCCCAGACTTCACAAATTCTGGACTCATTCCAAGCCAAAAATTCCTGATGGTTATAGAACTAGGATCTCTCTCAATTATTCATATTTTAGTAATATTAAAACAGTCTGTCTCATTTTTCAGCTATTAGGGTGGAAAGGTTCTGTGGAGATCCTGTTTATATGTGTCTGTAACCGTATGGTACTAATCCTTCCTTAAACTGGACTTTTCATAGTTGTCCTTTAGAAAATTGATTCAAAGACTGTGTGCTTTGGCTTAGCTGACAAGGGAGTTTTGAAGGTGGCTTTGTGATTTGGGAGAATCCAAATGTAAGAGAAAATGATTCATATTAATATGACACAGAAGCCACAAAAGGCTTCTGCTCCTAAAATGCCCAATGATTTTGGAAATTCCCATTAAAGACAGACTTTAGAAGAAGGGGAGGAGAGTTTAACTTCTTGTTAAAACAAGCTTTGGTAAAATTGAAAAATAAATCTTAAAATAAATCTTAAAAGAAAGAGCCAAAGAAACAAATGAAGTGTTTCAGCTGTTAATAACTAACTCCACTGAAATCACTGACATTTTAATAGTAAGACATGTTGTTCAGAAACTCTTTCCATTTCTTCTTTTTTTTTCTGTCATTCTGTTTATTAAAATCTACACAATTCTCTTTTCTATATCAAACTATGCGAAACACTGCAGCATCAGTCCAAACATTGATTCTTATAAAGAAAACATCTTGTTGGCATCACTTTGTACATATACAGAGCCCTGTAGAATTTGGGNAACTCCCTAAACCCACATCAGGGCAGAGCCTGTAACTTGAACTGCAGAGTGCTTCCACAAACTTGGTAAAAAGTAAGGACACTGCAAAAAGCTGTAACTACCAACTGCAAAGAGTGAATGTGGCAAAGAAGCTCTCGTTACTATTGCTCCACTTACAACGAGCATATGTTTATAGAACTGTGAGCATATTCATCCCCATAAGGATTTCAGTTATCCGTAGGCTTTCTGACAAAAGCAAATCTCCCCAGTGAAAATATTTTTTACTAGCTCTGTATATCTATATGACAAACTCCAAATATTTTAGCTTTCAGAGCAACTGGAGGGAAAGACATGTGTTTAACGTGTGATTTGTTACACTCTGAAGCAGACATGTAAGTCAAATCTTCCCAGGTAACGTTTACATCTCTTCTACTACTGCAGTGGGGTATGTTACAGATCATAAACCTGAATAGGATGAATCTGGCTGTCTAATTCCACTCCTCGACATATAGAAAGCTATGGAAAGGAATGCAAATACTTGATTGTAATGGGTTAACACAACTTTTATTTGTTAACATATATATACCAGAGATTTTTAAAATTTTTCAACTATCTTACTCTGGATGAACTCTAACAGTTTTAGGAGACTAAAATTGTTAGTGTTTCCTAAATTAACTCGGAGAATACTGCTGCAAGAAAATCCAAGTGTATGATTTTTTTTCTATTATTCTGCAAAAACAGATATTCTCTGTTGGTTGCTTAAAGGAAATGAAATAAAGTTACTAACATAAAGTACTGCAACATTACTTATTCTGAATTAAATATCTTGGGTACACTATATAACTTCATAAATCTTCTATAGTTCCTCATTGTGATCAACATATGGAGATAATAACCTCATAATACTCTGAAACTGTAATGTCTGTACTCAAGATTAAAATACGGGAATGTGTTTACAGATATAGATGAATGAAGGATGGAAAACAATGTAACAGATTTTTAAACCAACCTTATTAGTACATTAGTCTACAACATATGAATAGGGGAGGCCTAGTGGCTATGCAGCCCTGACGTCTTCAGACTGTGGTTCCATGGATCCTTGGGTTAATTTTTTACAGATTTTCGTGGGTTTTTAGATGCCACATGCTAGGTTTTTACTAAGGGTCTAAGTAGTAAAAATTTCAATGCACAGGTTGTATTAGAAAGACATTACTATTTTAAGTAGTATGCAGATCCTAAGACTGCAACAGTAAAAACCAAAACCAAAACCTCCGAACCAAACAAAACCCAAACAAAATAAACAGAAACCAAACAAAACCCCTCTGAAAGCAGTTTTACCCCTTACTTTCCTATTGTTTTTATTTAGTGTGAAATAATTCCAAAATAATAAACAAACAAAGAAAACAAAGAAAACCCCAAAACTGCAAAACTGTTATGAAATATGTGAAATATATTGGAAAAGAAAACAAAACAAATATAAAGGAAACCTGAATATTCTGAAAATATTCTGAAGCAACAGCATAAAATGCTAGTGGGTAAAAACCTCAGGTATGCATTTGCCAAGGGAGGGTTATTTTAAAGGGAGGAAAATCTCACACTTTGACTCTATTTTCATTAATTTCTTTCTTTTGTATTTTACTTTCAGATCTTTCCTGTGGTCATTTCCTTTCATGAAATACACCCCTTTCTTGATCCCTAAATAGTCAGAAAGAGCCTGAAGGTGCTTGGGTCCAGATTTGTTTCATACTGGAGAGTAGACAGGGTGATAGAGCAACTGGGTGATATAGCTGCAAAGAGACTAACAGAGGAGGAAGGAACTAATCAGGTATTCAGCACTTGTTATCTGCCTTACTGGTATCTTTAGAGGCCTTATCTGAGCACACTGAAGTAATAGCAATTCCAAAGCTCTTCTGCTCACACTGTCATTGTATTGGTCATCTGCTATTAAGCTTTCCAGCATCTGTTATCTATTAGTGGATGGTGTGTTCATGAGACTTAGTGGAAACATATTCTTCTCCTTACCCAGCTCAGCTTTAGCCATGCAGTTTTTCAGCTCAAAATGAGAAAAAGTCCTTGAATTTAGTGTCTGAGCCTTTTGAAATTGCCTTCCATATAAACTAAGTAGAAAGTACACTGTTCCAGGACAAAGTGATTCTGAGAATCTCAGCTATTAGGCACTGGGTATCTGCTTTTTTAAATATCTATAGAAATTTTATAAGCTCATGTCAGATCTGCCACTGGAATAATCAAGATTTCCCATTCAGAAAAGTAAGTGTGTCCTTTGCAGCTGGGGTACATTAGCTTCAAGGTAACCATTTCTCTCCCATTCAGTTCTCTGTTAGAAGCTCTTTATTCTGTTTTTTGGAAGTGGACTAGAAATTGGGAAGTTGAAAATTAAATTTATGCTATGATCGGGACAGAAATAGAATAGAGTTCTGTTTTTTGTTGTTGTATTATTTGGTTTTGGTTTTGTTTTTTCCCTCACATATATTGAATTATTGAGTTTGCTTCACCCAGCCCTCACATGTTCTAGACATTTTAACTGCTAAATAGAAACACCAGACTAATCCATGTTTTCCTTTGACATCCTTCCTATGCTCCCAGCCTCACAATGCACCAAATCTACAAATTATTGTTATTCTTGAAGTAACAGAAAAGTCTTTACAGAGCAATTAGACTTTAATTAGGAGTAAGCAATAAACAGTACAGAACTAGGGAATTCCTATATACACACTACCCCTAGAAAAATTGCCAGGATGTTGTAAAAAGTAATGTCTAACACTGAAGGAAAATAGATGCAGTGATGCTGAAGAAAACAAAAACTTTCAGGAAGAGCTTTTGTCAATTTTAATGCAAAGAAAAGAAAGAATAAATGCATGTTAGAGAACATGACAACAAGAGAGAAAATGAGTAAGAGAAAGAAAAGGGGTCAGTTAATAAATGAATGAGCTGAAATTAATGTTGAATAAAAAATAGGCTGGATGCTGATCTTTTCCTTAAGTGATCTGTCTTCAGCAGGAAAACTAAAAGAGAAATGTTAATACGATTAGGAATACCATGAAGATTTATTATAATGAAGTCTGGAGATCATAGAATCATAGAATCAGTCAGGATTGGAAGGGACCACAAGGATCACCTAATTCCAACCCCACTGCCATGGGCAGGGACACCATGGGCATGAGCTGCCCAGAGCCTCATCCAGCCTGGCCTTAAACACCTCCAGGGATGGGACCTCAACCACCTCCCTGGGCAACCCATTCCAGGGTCTCACCACTCTCATGCTGAAGAACTTCCTCCTCACGACCAGTCTGAATCTCCCCACCTCCAGCTTTGCTCCATTCCCCCTAGTCCTGTCACTACCTGATAGCCTAAACAGTCCCTCCCAAGCTTTTTTGTAGGCCCCCTTCAGATAATGGAAGACCATAATAAGGTCACCTCAGAGCCTCCTCTTCTTCAGGCTGAACAGCCCCAACTCCTTCACTCTATCCTCATAGGAGAGCTGCTCCAGCTATCTGAGCATCCTCATGACCCTTCTCTGGACAAGTAGCACATTCCTCTTGTAATAGTGGCTCCAGAACTGGTTACACTACTCCACGTGGGGTCTCACATAGCAGAGTAGAGGGGGAGACCTGCTGGCCACACTTCTCCTGATGCAGCCCTGACTCTGGTTGGCTTTCTGGGCTGCAAGTGCACACTGCTGGATCATGTTGAGCTTCTCCTTGACCAGCACTCTCAAGTCTCTCTCATCAGGGCTGCTCTACAGCCAGTCACTGCCTAGCCTGTATTTGTGCTTGGGATTGCCTCAACGCAGATGCAGGAGATATGAGCATAGGCAGAACTTTAGAAAGCTTAGTATATAAATATCAATCTAGCTTAAAAAAAAATCATGGACCAAACTTCTGAGGGAACCCACTATTTGAAATTCTCATTTAGGTGGCTGGAATTTTAGCATATTATAACCCTATCAAAACAGATATGTGAATAGCCAAGTATGTTGATGTTCATCATACAGATGATATTGATTGAGATAACTTCCTCAGATCACTGACCTCCTCTGAAAAGAAGAACACTTGATGTAGGTGGGGAAAAAAACCAAACCAAACCAAAACAAAACAAAAAAACAACAAAAAAAACCAAACCAAACCAAAACAAAACTTTTGCTGTCTTTGAACATGGGGCTTTTGTAGGATAATTTGAAATTTATGAATCATGAATTCATACTTTTCTCAAGCATTTAAATGTTAAAACTAAATGCTGATGAGACAGTGAGAAACACATTTTAAATTCAACAAAGCATTTGTTTGAATGCCACAGTTGGAAACCTTGATTCTCTATCTCAATATGTGGCCAGCAAGTTTTGGAAAAAAACTAAATTTTTGTAAAAGGGCTGTAAAAACATATGCTGACAGCTGTCCTAATGTTCTTGAATGCCACTGATAACTTTGGAACCAAAGTCAAGAACTGCAAAAATGGAAATATCTAAGCAGCTTGAGAAAGCTTTAATAGCAGTTGCTGACTCTGATATTACAGAGCCAGTGACAGCATTGCATATCAGTCTGTTCAGCCCATCTATCCAGGAGCATAATTTCTGCAGCAGATCTATCCTTTCATTCATTCTTTTAATACTACATTCAGCCCTTTAGTATACATAACCACCATGCAAGTATGTATCACATACATATACATATCTGCATAGATAAACACTTTCAGTGCAGAGTTTACTCCTACCTATTGACAAACACTAGTACTTCACAAATGTTTTAGCATCTTGAGAAAGGGTAAGAGAGTGGATCCCTCAGATGTTAGATTTGCAATTATGAATCTTAACAATGAATCTTAACATCTCTCAAAAATGGCTAAAGAATCATAACAAAATGGTTACAGTTTCCAGGAAATAATTTCAGAGGATTTATTAGCACAAGTATGCACAGCTCTAACATGGCAGCTTTATTTCCTTTCTGGTGCTTACTGTTGCCAAGGCAGATCAAAACATTCATCAAAACAAATACATAACTGTCTGAGGCCATTTATCTAGATACAGTCAGGTACCTCTGCAGGGCTTGTGTCTACAGACTTGAGACAAAATGTGCAATGTACTCAACTACAGGGAAGAATGAGCGAGTAAAACTCACTGCCAATCAATAATGCTTGTTTTATTAATTTCTGAATCTCCCACTGTCAAAATAACATGAAGGCAAATTGAAAAGAATTCATAGAATAACTGAAAAAAACTTTTTGGTAGGCTAGATAAATTAATTCCCCAAAATAAATTAAATAACTGCAATAAAACTAAATATGTATAAAATGTCTTCATTATACAAAAAAATGAGAGGGAACAATTACAATATTTAGATGGTTTTATACTATTAACATAGAAAAAAATATAGGTAATATTCCATAGTAAAAGAGAATACACCTTAAAGAGAGAGTGGAATTAAGAAAGTGAAAACAAACAAAAAGAACAATTTTAAGGAAATATTCTGCAGTGGAATGTTTTTAATAATTAAAATTCCATTACTTGGTAATAGAAGGTTGTAAAGGAAATGAATACCGGATGGAATTTGTTGAAATAATTTGAAGTTCAGTTCTTCTACATTCAATCATATTGTTGATTTATTAACAGTCAGATGGACTGAGCATTTTCTACTCTAGGCTGAACAATTCCAGTTCTTTCAGCCTGTCCTTAGAAGAGAGGTGCTCAAGACCTTTAATCAGTTTTTTAGCTCTTTGCTGTACTTTCTCCAATACAACTACTTTTTTGAGGTATTTTTCCCCAGAAATATTCTGCTTCTGCAAGTGACTATATCTTTGAAAGATCTTGTCTCTACAATGATACGAAAAAAAAGGGAACAGCTAGCTGAAGAGAGCTTTTGAAAACAATCTCAACTGATAGTAAAAAACTGCCATTTGTATGTTTTATTCTTTACCATATTTCCTGATATTTTAGTGGGTTGAGGGTTTCTTGTTTGGTTGGTTTGGTTTTTTAGTGGTTTTCTCCCCCAGTCTTTAGCATTGCAGGGGGAAAAAAAAAGTATCTATGTACACGTTATTAAAAAATCACATCTGTAAATCTATTTAATATTATTATTTATTGAAAGAGATTTTTTTTTTTTAAATTTAACTTGTCTTTATTTGGGACATTAGTCCAGCAAGGAAGACAGAAGTTGTCAGAAACTGTCTGTTGTTGTATTGTTCTTGAAGAATCACAGAATCGCACACAGAATTAACCAGGTTGGAAAAGACCTCTAAGATCATTGAGTCCAACCCATCACCTAACGCCTGCTAATTAACTATATCATGGCACTAAGGGCCTCATCCAGCCTCTTTTTGAACACCTCCAGGGATGGTGACTCCACCACCTCCCCAGGCAGCCCATTCCAATGGCCAATCACTCTTTCTGTGAAGAATTTCTTCCTAACATCCAGCCTAAACCTGCCCTGGTGCAGTTTGAGTCTGTGTCCTCTTGTTTTGTCACTGGTTGTCTGGCAGAAGAGCCAGAAGACCAATCTCTGCCTGGCTACAACCTCCTTTCAGGTAGTTGTAGAAGGCAATAAGGTCTCCCCTGAGCATCCTCTTCTCCAGGCTGAACAACCCCAGCTCCCTCAGCCATTCCTTGTAGAGCTTGTGCTCCAACCCCCTCACCAGCCTTGTTGCCCTTCTCTGGGTACGTTCAAGCATTTCAACATCTTTCTTAAATTGAGGGGTCCAGAGCTGGACACAGCACTCAAGGTGTGGCCTAACCAGTGCTGAATACAGGGGCAGAATGACTTCCATGATCCTGCTGATCATGTTTTTGACCATTGCAGTCTTAGCATTTAATTAGCACTGGCACTACATGATCGGTTTATGTCCATACTTGTTCTCATGATCAATGCTGTCATGTGCTCCCTGCATTATTCTTATCTCAGCTATGAAGCAGACATAGGACTCCACATTTTTCTTGATCTGTTTGTTTTTAAATCAAGACGGTAAAAGCAATGAATAATAATAACAACATAATGCCTTCATGGGTGAAATAAATGCTTCTTCCCAGGTAAACATTACAGGAAAGAAAGAGATAATTCACTGCAAATGCCATGCAATTGTTTATAAGGCACAATGAGACATTGTGGAGTTTAATGTGCCTTCATAATTACATCGTCTGCACTTTCTGCAGTGAAATTGCATAGAATTATAATATAAACCGAAACAGCATCATCATGATTGAAGAACAGTGAAGACAGAAAGAAGACTTTTTAAAAAATTTTTTTACTTGTTATTAGAAAATATTTTTTTAGCAAACATACCTCATGACTGTAACAGACAATAGATCTGCTTTCTAATCTTTCAAACGCATGCCATTTCATAGTTTCCTAAAATAATTACAGTCTTACACACTGGTATTTATTTCCTCTCATATGTACACTAACAGAAAAATAGTGGATGACTTTATTATTGCAACTTTCTGATTTTGGAATTTAGATGTTATAGAACTTAGGTTAATATTATTTTTGTTAACTTTTATCACGATTGCTGTTGTCGGTTTGATGCTTTGAAAAGTGTACCTCTTTTTACCACTAGATGGAACTGAAAAACCTTCTAATCTCTTTTTTTTCTTGTTACACTGATGAATTCGAATTGCTTCAGAATAAAACCTTGGTAACAGTCCAGAATTTACACTTATCAAGCTAGACAAGGTTTTCTGAAGCGCAGTAATTGCTACTTGGTGTAGCACTACTTTTGTTGCTTACAGTTCTAACTGAAAAAAATAAATTTTAAAAATTAATTGTATTACAATTGTTGTACCTTTATAGAAATTAAGATAAAAATAAAATAAAATAAATCAAATAAGCAAAAATCCCCAGACCATTATGGCTTTCTGAACAGTAAGAACTCAAACTAGAAGTCAATACTGATTGATTTTTCAGATTTTTTTTTTTTTTTGAGGAAAATCAAGGCAGAAGTGTATTCATTTTCAATGTCTGACATTTAAATTTAGAAATGCATATTAACAGACTTTTGTTTTGTTTTGTTTCTTTTATTAATTTGTTTTATACAAGCGATGAGTTTATTTCTTTACATGTACTACAGAAACAAACATTTATCCCTTTTTTGAAAAGATGTAAACATGCAAAACTGTTAGTTTCATGATGTCTTTAAGTTAAAAAATACATAATGTAAAGTATTTGTTGCTTTTGGTTTGAAGAAGTATCGCCTATTCTTTTCCCGAAAGTTTATTATCATAGCAGGATGATATCAATAGATTGATGTAAGAGTTCCTGAAGTTAGTTCATCTGTAGTGGAATCAGGTCTTAAAGTATTCTGCATGCAGAGCAAAAAAATCATTATTTTTAAAACCTTTTAACTAGCATAATATGTTTTGTATCCTTCTGTTCATTTGGATTACTTTAACCTATCCAGATTATCCCCTTATTAGACTGAATTGAGGTATTATTTCTAATTAGAAACATCACTTTCTCTCCTGTCTAGTGGCTGACCCGACCTGTGATTCTATATGCAAGTTTTTAATACTAGGCAAATCTACAATAAATACATAAGAAATAAAAGGGGTTTTAGCATTGTTCTACAATATCCAGGACTCTGAGAGGTGCTGACTTTGAATTTGACACCTGGATTCTCAGTCATATAAAGATTGCCTAAATGTGTTTTAATTCTGTTCGGTGGTGTTTTATTTGGTGGGTTTTTTTTTGGTGGTTAAAATTCAGAATTTAGAAATGATTGTGTAAACAAGTGATAATTCAGTACCATTGCAGACTATACATGAACCTTTCCAGTTTGGTCTACCTGTATAATAGAACAAAACAGATCAGAGAATGTCAGTGAATTACATTAGTTTCTTGATAGTTCTTACATTTATTTCACTGAAAACAATTAACAGTTGTGGATTGGGTTTCTTTTATCTATTTATTTATTTATTTTTGTTATCTTTATTGTTGTCACATTATCTTACTCGATTCTTTGGCCTTTCCTGTGATGTTTTTTTGGCATAACAGTCACAGAATCTCAGAACTTTAGAGGTTTGAAGTGACCTCCAGAGATCATCGAGTCCAACCCCCCGACTGTAATGGAGGGGTAATTAATTAATGCAAAATGATATTTTCAAAGATTAATATTGTTTATTTATATTCAATATTCAGAACTCTTGCCAGCCTGACCACTAATTTTAATAATAATCGATTGTTTGCACAGTCATGGAAACTTCATACAGTAATAAAAGGATCTAGAAATAACTAGTAATAATGTATAACAAATTGAACTCAATTGAACTGGAAGAGAAGGTTCCTGTGTCTAGTGTACCACTTGCAGTCAATACAGCGCTTGCCCACTAGATGAACTCGAGGAACTCCTTTCTGCNTGCCTGGGCAAGCCAGGACATGTATAAGCCTATTTTGGCCTGCTTAGGCCTACCACAACACCAACAAATCAGGATCACCTTGGGTAGTTCTCACAAGGAGGCACCGAGGCAGGTTTTGAAAGTACCCAGAGAAGAAGACTCCACAACCTCTCTGGACAGCCTGTTCCAGTGCTCTATCACCCTCACTGTAAAGAAGTTTCTCCTCATGTTGTTCCAGTTTGTATCCATTGCTCCTTGTCTCATTACTGTGCACCACCAAAAAGAGTTTTAACAACTCCAAGTGCCAGGTTCTGCACTTTGGCCATGACAATCCCATGCAGCACTACAGGATGGGGACAGAGTGACTGGAGAGCAGCCAAGCAGAGAGGGACCTGGAGGTACTGGTTGACAGGCAACTGAACATGAGCCAGCAGTGTGCCCAGGTGGCCAAGAAGGCCAGCAGCATCCTGGCCTGTATCAGGAGTAGTGTGGCCAGCAGGACCAGGGAAGTCATTCTGCTGCTGTACTCAGCACTGGTTAGGCCACACCTTGAGTGTTGTGTCCAGTTCTGGACCCCTCAATTTAAGAAAGATGTTGAAATGCTTGAACGTACCCAGAGAAGGGCAACAAGGCTGGTGAGGGGGCTGGAGCGCAAGGAATGGCTGAGGGAGCTGGGGTTGTTCAGCCTGGAGAAGAGGATGCTCAGGGGAGACCTTATTGCCTTCTACAACTACCTGAAAGGAGGTTGTAACCAGGCAGAGGTTGGTCTTCTGGCTTTTCTGCCAGACAACCAGTGACAAAACAAGAGGACACAGAATCAAACTGCACCAGGGCAAGTTTAGGCTGGATGTTAGGAAGAAATTCTTCACAGAAAGAGTGATTGGCCATTGGAATGGGCTGCCTGGGGAGGTGGTGGAGTCACCATCCCTGGAGGTGTTTAAAAAGAGGCTGGATGAGGCCCTTAGTGCCATGATATAGTTAATTAGCAGGCGTTAGGTGATGGGTTGGACTCAATGATCTTAGAGGTCTTTTCCAACCTGATTAATTCTGTGATTCTGTGAAGAGACTGGCACCCTCCATTTGACACCCCCCCACCTCAGTCCCTTTAATTCTCTCTGAAATCCTTCCCTTTTGGCAGCCTTTACCCAGATCTCCTGTCTCCTAGAAATCTTTCGTGTTGTTGACATCTATACAGAAGGACTAAAACTCTATGATAAGTATTATGAACACAACACTGTGACATATCAACTCTTATCTAGGGGGAAAAAAAAGCCATTTTGTCCAATCTCATTTGTATTTTGTCATTAAAACTAGGATATATATTAAATGAAAGAGAGGCAAAATAATTCTTTGTTTACTGTGGAGGTCTGAAGAGGGATGGTAATACTCAAATGGTCCATAATACCTTGTGTGATCCCTAACACCATTACAGCAAAGTTTCTTTGATGTACCTTTAAACTATTAACTGCACAGTGCAGATTCATAGTTTTATTTTTTTATAAAGCAGCCTGCATGTTGCCAGCCTTCTGCAGCACCAGATGACAGACTGCTAAAGTTTGTAAAAAAGCTGAAGACAGTTTGTATGCTCTGTGAAATCCCTGAAAAAGATTAGAAAGAAAAACCAACTTCTCATGGCTTCAGAAAGGATGCAGAAAAATGTCTGTATGAAAAAGTGCAGTTTCTTTGTTTAGTTCATGAGTGTCCCATAGTTGGAAAGATTCAAGGAAGCTTATATGTTACAGTTGCAAGAGTTTCTTTCTTTTTTTTTTTTTTTTTTCATATGAGCTCCCAAAAGAGCCTTTCTTACTATGAAATAGTAGTGTAAAATAAGGATCCATGCCATAAGTGAATATGGGAATTGCTCTAAAATTTTTTTGATGAGATAAGTTACAGTAGAACTACTCTCACTTTCTATTAAACTGGGAGCTGCTCTTCAGGAGTGTCTTTATTAAGCATTTCAGTGATTTTGTGTAGTAGTTCATGTTTTAGTACCTTAAAATGCATACAATTTAGTACCTTAAAATACATCCACACAGTGCCCAGGAGGTTCTTGCTTTTGCTATATATGATTTCATCGTCTTACTTCACATAGTGTAATAACACTATGTTTTTATTACTAAGCTTCAAACTTTACAGAAAAGTAGACATGCACCAACAGTGTTGAAATTAATGAAATAATTACATGTAAGGTATTTCAAGTGCATTAGATACATACTGGGAGTTTACCTGCTGTAAATCGAGTACCTTCATAAACTTAAAAAAGCTAGCTGCATTTTAATAGCTGAGGACAGGGCAAAATACACAATTTATTTCACTTCTTGCTAAGACTTTTATTCAAATTGTGGTGTTTTAAGCATATTTCCTAAGTGAAAATCTGTAACACTGTATTTGATTATACCTTATTTTCAACATTACCGCTTTAACAGTGTTACAGTTCATACTCTGAGGAAAAAAAAACAAAACAAAAAACTAAGAATGCAAAACTGAAGTAAATATCAGTTCTGAATACACATTAATATTGCTTTTACTTATTCATCACTGTTACTTCAGTAGCTTAGGTGTTGAATTGGATTATTGTCAGAAGCTGATTAAGAGAGATCTACCTCAGAAACTGCCAAAATTTATATAATCGTAGAATCATAGAATGATAAGGTTGAAAGGGACCTCAAGGATCATCTAGTTCCAACCCCCTGCCATAGGCAGGGATACCTCCCACTAGCACAGGTTACTCAAGGCCTCGTCCAACCTGGCCTTGAACACCTCCAGGGAGGGAGCAGCCACAACCTCCCTGGGCAACCTGTGCCAGTGTCTCACCACCCTTACTGGAAAGAACTTCCTCCTATCATCCAGCTTAAATCTCCCCTCTACCAGTTTAAACCCATTGCCCCTAGTCCTGTCATCACAAGACCTTGTAAATAGTCCCTTCCCAGCCTTCCTGCAGACCCTCTTCAGATACTGGAAGGCTACTATAAGGTCTTCTCGAAGCCTTCTCTTCTCCAGGCTGAAGAGCCCCAACTTTTGTAGCCTGTCCTCATAGGAGAGCTGCCCTCCTCTGGACCCACTCCAACAGTTCCATGCCCTTCCTTTGCTGGGGGCTCCAGAACTGCACACAGTACTCCAGATGGAATCTGATGAGAGCAGAGTAAAGGGGCAGAATCACTTCCCTTGCCCTGCTGGCCACACTTCCCGTGGTGCAGCCCAGGACTCGGTTGCTGTCTGGGCTGCATGCGCACACTGCAGGCTCATTTTGAGCATTTCACCAACCCAGACCCCCAGGTCCTTTTCCTCAGGGCTCCTCTCCAGCCATTCACCACCCAGTCTGTATTTGTGCTTGGGATTGTGCCTAGCAAGGTGCAGGACCTTACACTTTCACTTCATATTTACAATTTCAGTTGTGTGGTGGGTTTGTTTTGTTTTGTTTGGTGGTTTGTCTTTTTTCTCTTTCTTTACTCCAGCTTTTTTTTTCAGTGTCTGTCATTACAGTAGTTGAGTAGTACATGCAGAGAGAATTTAAGGATGATTTTCAACAGGCACGTATGCTATACTTAAGTAACCTAAGCTATTTGTGAAAATAATAGGATAACATAAGTTTATACAACTAAGGTAGTAAATTAGATTATATCAGAAAATATTTTACTGCAATACTGATGTTCTGCAATGTTGCCATTGTCAGTTTTGTTTATATACTACAATTTTATCTGATAAATCCAATTCAGAGATGATATACTAGAACTAAAGAATGACCAACTTGTGTTCCTGAACTGGTTTTTTAATATGCACGTTGTGCTGCCTGGCTTCGTAAGAGCTCTTATACTAATTAAAGATCAACAGATCTGATTTTTCTCTACAAGTCTTGATTTGCTCTTTGAACTTAGAGTGCAAAAAGCATAATGGAGGCTATGACTCTGTGAAGGACACCCACAGACAAGAATAATACAAGAACTGGAAGTCAGCTTTTGCTTTGCCCTTCAATTGACTCGAATTTAAAATTAATATTTTTTAAAAATACTATCAATTTTCAGAACTTCCATTTTGATATGTACATACTATACCTATGCAGTTTGGAAATGGAATTGTTACTTTGGCAGTCAATGGCAAT
The DNA here is from genome assembly GCA_013399055.1 of Ramphastos sulfuratus. NCBI lineage: Eukaryota > Metazoa > Chordata > Aves > Piciformes > Ramphastidae > Ramphastos > Ramphastos sulfuratus. The sequence goes on along the minus strand of WBNM01000532.1, from coordinate 114,586 downwards.
TCCAGATTTGATACTGTTTTAGGCTCAAGATAATGTCTAGAAATTCACTTAGAGAGTTAAAAAAAGGAAAAGAAAAGGTTCTCTATAGATAAAGAAAGGACAACTTTCTCACAAAATCAAATTAATAATATGTTGGTTTTAACTCTTCTATATCTGTACATTACCTGCTTTGATGGAAACCACAATTTTCCATGATGTCTTTTGTTAGTTCTATACTCCTCAAGGTAATCTATCTAAATGTAACTTAAATCCTTTTACCAAGAAACCATAGATTAGAGAAAAAAAAAAACAAGAAAATAAACCACTGAAGATAAAATTAGTTAGAAAGGAAAATATATCTCCCTCAATGTGTTAATGAACTCAAATATGTAACTGATTAACAACACTAGGAAAGGTATGACAAGAGAAATAAAATGCACCCATGATCCTAAACCTAACATCTATTGAAATATAGAGTCACATACTAATTTCTTGAACTACATTATCATGCTTTTTTATGCCATATGGCAGAGAAGTCCACTTGCTTCCCAGGCTTCACTAGAAGGAGTGTTTCCAATAAGTTCAAGGAAGTGACCTTTCACTGCTGAGGCCACATCTGTAGAACTGAAACCAGTTCTGGGCTTACCAGTCTGAGAGAGACAGGGACATACTGTGAGGTAGTGTGCAGAAATTAAAACCTCTAAGCATAAGAAAACACTTTTTTGGTTTTTTTCCACTTGTGTTTTTGTTTTACTGTGAGGGTGATCAAACACTGGCACCTTGGAGGTATTTCAAATCTTATTACACAATCCTGGAAAACTTATCCTATCTGACTCTGCTTTGTGCTAGAGCAGGTTGGAATAAACAAACTTCAGAGATCCCAATGATCCTCTGGTTCTGCTTCCATGAATTTTATATCAGATATAGAGAAGAGATACTTATGCTTTATTTTTAAACCCTGATTGTCAAAGTAGGATTTTGTATTGGTCCAAGAACTAAAAGGTAATGAGGACTTGTGCTTTCTATATTTAAAGCTAACAAGAATTTATTGGGCTATTAACATTTTTGACTTAGCTTAATTACAGCTATTAAGAGATTACCTCCACTAAAGCATTTATCTGCAGCTGGTGTAGCCTAGAGGTGAGAATCAAAGAGGAAAAAGGAAATATTTCATTTATTCTTGGTTCACCAGACTTTGAGGCATATTTCTCATCTTTCCATTTTTTTTTTTTTAAAGTAAGTCTGTCAGTGACTGAATTCTTTGCAGCAGAAAAATGCAATTAAAGGTTTCATGAAACTTTTAGTCTATTTATTGTTTTTCTTCTAATGTTGGGGAAGATAGATACGTAAGTGAGAACAAGGTTTTGTTTTGGGTTTTGGGTTTTTTTGTTTGTTTTTGATGTTTGGGTGTTTCTTTTTTTTTTTTTTTTTTATAGAAAGACTGAGGTATTTTAATGATTTTTGGATAACATAATAGAAAACCAATTCTTCCAACACAACCTACAACTTGAAAATTATCTCACATTGTAAGTCTACCTTTCATATACTGTCCATCTGCATTAACTTTTGTAACATTTGTTTTATTTGCTTTTATATATTTCAATGGACCAAGCATTTTTCTAAACAGTTAAGGAGATGGGGGCACTCACTTGTTTGTTTTTCCAGAGCACTCAGCACTCAGCTATTATCTGTAATAACAGCTATTCTGTTATTACCTTCCAAATTAAATTCTGTTAGACAGATTTTCCTATTTCAGTGTGTGGTGGTTTGGCCCTGGCTGGAGGCCAAATGCCAATCAAAGCCATTCTATCACTCCTCCTCCTAGGTGGACAGGGAAGAGGGGAAAATATAACAAAAGCCAGTGATAAGATAGAAGCAATTTAATAATGATAATAATAATAATAATAATAATAATAAGCAAAGCAGTAGACTGCACTGAAGAGAAAGCAGAGAGAGATGTTAATCTCTGCTTCCCATCAGCAGGACAACGGTTGGTCTTGGGAAGCAGGGCCCTCTATCCATAATGGTTCCCATGGAGGACAGACGCCATGGACGAATCTCTCAACACTTCTTTCTTTCACTTTGTTCTTATATCTGAGCTGATATCATATGTCATGGAATGTCTCTTTGGCCAGTTTGGGTTAGCTAGCTCAGCTGTGTCCCCTCAGGGGCTGGGAAACGTTGGAAAAGCACAGCCCGGGTGGTCAAATTAGCAGTAGCCAAAATACTGCTGTGTTATCAAAACTCAGCTATAGCACTGCAAAGCACAGCACTAGAAAGATGCTTTGAGGAGAATTAACTCCAGCTCAGCCCAAACCCAATACACAGTCTTCACTACATAACAGTCTTCCTAGTGTGAGGGAACCTATATACAAGGTGTTAACTAGTATTGGTACCTTTTCCATTTCACCTTGTTTATTGAATCTAACGTACTATATATGTTTTGTCAACTTCATTTTTGTTCTTTGCTTTCTTTAGTTGTTTGTTTTTCTTTAGTTGTTTGCTTTCGTTGTTTGTTAGTTTTGTTTGCTTCTTTGTTTTTTGGGTTTTTTTTGGGTTTGGGGGGATTTTCTGTTTATTTTTTTGTTTATTTTTTTTCCCCCCCAGAGTTACTGGTCATCCTTATCTCAATATACAAGTAATTAAGAATCTTCTTCAATCTTCAAACTCATATAATTGACGGAAAGTGTTGTGTGCATGTCTTTAATCATGCATCTCGGTACAGTAGACTGTTGTCATTCTATAGTATTAGAGACAGGATCATATGTCCTATGAATGGATGTAAAAACAAAATACAACATGATATTTTTTCTTTCTTTCTGAAAATTATATTGTGCTTCAAATGGGTAAGTGTGTTGGACCTAAAGATGAGATGATGAAGAGACCATGTGGTAGTTTAAGGATTATTGTAATATTCTAATAAGAGAAATCAGGACTTTCCTGAAAGTTCAGTGCAGAATGTAAATAAATTATAGCATTGGTTGCAAAAGAATAATAATGATAAAATCTATATAATTCATTGGTTTGTTAAGAGGGATAAAATGGCAATGTATAAACAATTTCCCATTCTTTGGTCACTTTGCCTTCTGCCTCCCACCTCCTCCACCACTTCTCTGTGCATGACTGCATACCAGCCTTGACTGACCAGATAACATGTGAGATCTTGCTGGCTTTCTGTTTGGGGAGAGAGAAGAAGGTAGCATTGGCCCCTTCAGGGTTTTCTTTGTCCAGGGGGGAAGACTGGATTTCTGTATTATTTCTAAATTGTATATAATTGTAAATACATGTAAATGTTTTATATATATGCTTGTAAATTTAGCTTTGCTGTAAATATAACTTTATCTTACTTCCAAGCATTCCCTGCTGGTCTGGTCAATTTTAATCTGGGGGATGATTTCCTAAACCCACCGCCGACCATGCTACTGGAGTCGAAGGGGAATGGGTCAGCAGGGAATATAGATGCTGCTTAATTCAGCATAGATGCTTTTGAATCACAGAATGTTAGGGATTTCAAGGGACCTCTGGAGATCATCTAGTTGAACCAACATGCTCATGCATGTAAGCCTAGATAATGTCACACATGAACGTGTCCAGCTGTTTTTCAAAAAGTCACACAGGAACGTGTCCAATCATGTTTCAGGAGTCACCAGAGAAGGGGACTTCATAGCCACTCTGGGCAGCCTGTTCCAATGTTCTAACACCCTCAAAGTAAAGAAGTTTCTCCTGAAATTCAAGTGAAACCTCCTGTGTTTTAATTTTTACCCAGTGCCCCTTGTCCTGTCACTAACCACCACTGAAAAGAGCCCAGAACCTTCACTGTTTCAATGTTTATATGCATTGATATGATTCTTCCTGAGTCTTCTCCAAAATAAAGATCCCCAGGCCTCTTAGCCTTTCTTCCACAGAGAGGATTCAGTCTCACAATCACCCCAGTGACCCTCAGCTGGACTCTAAACAGTAGTTCCCTGTCCCTCTTGAACTAGGAAGACCAGAACTAGACACAATGCTCCAGGTAAGATTTCACTAGGGCAGAGCACAGAGGGAGAAGAACCTCCCTCGACCTCAAGATTTTATTTTGCCTTTGTGACTAGATTGGGTAGCAAAAGTGATATTCTTTTAATCACCTTAAAGGAAAAGACAAGTAATATTACCTTGAGTGGTCTTTTGGTGAAATAAGTCTTATTGATAGATCTCTATAGTGTTTGAATAAAAAGAGCTATTTATCTGCTCTAAAGACATAAAGACACAGTTGTTTAGACTTTTGAAACAGGAAAAAAAATGGCTGTTGCTTCAAGGAAAAGGTCATCCAGGGCTCTGTAATGCATTCCTCACTTGAATCTACTGCTTTGATACTGTGTTACTGGCTCATCAACTGATTCTGAATTACAGTTCAGAGGGACCTATCAACTCTCACAGTGATAGGCCTATGCTGCAGTTTATTCAGTGAATCATATATACTGTACATATGTAAATATGATTTTGCAGTGCAAAGGAATGATCTGAAGGGTCTTGATTACTGGGGGAAAAAAAAAGGCAAACAAGCTCATTTTTTTCCCTTAGTTTCCAAGATCACAGCTATAACCATGGCAAGAATCACACTCTGATAACATTTGCTTTGAGAGCTTACCTCTCACCTGTTATATTGAATGGGTTCTGTGAAAATATTCACAAGATCAATGGATACCACACTTCTCTTGGGTGAAGAATTTTCTTCTCTTTTTAACATAGGCTGGATTCAGCACCTCTCTTTCTTTACTGATTACAGGAATGGACTGATAATAGAGGTATATCATGGATACTTTGGAATTCTAAACAAATAATATAATAACACATTACAAGGGTACTTTGATCTTGCAAGCCAAGACTTTCACACTTACATAAGGAAAGCAGACATTTATGGTCAAATGTGTGACATATGTCACTACACATTTAGTTTATCCTGTAATGCAGCAAGAAACAACACCATCATTTTCAATGTTTAAAGGAAAATTACAATACACACACTATTCTATAATAAAAATTATTAAATTAGGAGGAAAAGTTACATAATATCACAAACAAAAAAATGCAGTAGAAAAAAGAGCATTCAGCTCTATATGACTGCATGACACTTATGTAACATTTGAGGGTTTTTTCAAAGCCTGACTTCTCTACTCTTAAAAAAAAAAAATAGTTCACAACATCATTGAGAAGCCCAAAATCATTGAATTTGAAAAAGATGTCTGGAGTTTTTGTAGTCCAACCTGCTCCTGCATTAAGCAGAGTCAGATAGAACAGTTTTTCCAGGGCTGTTTCTAGTCAGGTTTGGAATACCTCCAAGTCTGAAGACTCCACCAGTGCATCCTCACAGTAAAAGAGGAAACACAAGAAAATGGAAGTGTTTTCTTGTGTTGAGATGGAATTTTATTCATTTTAGTTTTTGCCCACTACCTCATGTCTTGTCACTGTGCACCACTGAGAAGATTCTGTCTCCGTCTTTATTATTACCTCCCCTCAGGTACTTATGCCCATTAATATGAATTAGAGATATCCTGAAGCTTTAAGCATTAGGATCTGATCTAATTATAATATTTCAAGAGTCACTTTATTAACATAAATTAATTTCTTTAATTTGGTAATTAAAATCAGAAAGACAATAAACTTTGAAATCAGCATTTTTTTCTTGTCATTAAAAAAATCATTGTGATTTGACAGTAGTTTAAAGGTGGATCTTTCTATTTCCAATTTTAAGTGAAAGACTTAAGTTTTAAATAATCTTTTATTATCTGTCTTATGATTTTAATGAGTCTGGGATGTCTTAATCTGTTCACAGGCATTATAAGACATAAAACATTTGCATTTCCTTTTCTTCTCTTGTCTAATGAAGCCAAATATAAAGCTAAGATTTTCAGAAATCTTGGTTTATGTTACTAAGAAACTGAGCATTAATTTTACATTATATCTGAAGCTTTACAGTTGGAAACAACAAAACTTGATACATTTAAAGGGCAAGGGTTGAACTTGACAATAAACACATATTTTCCCTCCAGAAAGTGCATTTTACTTTAAATGCACTTTGTATGACACTTTTGAAAAATAGTCTGCATTCAGCTGTCTAGTTGAAGCTGAAATTACATAATTTCACTTCTTCACTATACTATATGTGACATTTTTGCACTAGAAATGCATCATATTTGAAAACAAGTCAAATATGGGCCAAAAAAAATCATTTCATCTTCATACAGACTTCCTTATAAAAGAGAATAAAAAGATTCATGCTAACATAATTTTATGTCAGATCAGGAAATAGGTGTTCTTTATATGTTACTTCAATATATAGCACTTCAGAAATGTGAAATTATGATCAAGTATATAAAGCTCAGGTTACTCTGTTCTTGCAGCAGAAAATTTCTTGTACATTATATAGGGCTTCTGTATGGTCTTTCAAATTTTTGTGACTTTAGAAGCTATGGACATTTCTATAGAGAAAATTAACTTCTCTTACTTAGACTACTGTGCTGGAATAACATACTGCTCCTAGCTCCAATGTCTTCTCTGTTTGTTTAGATATATTTTTTCTTTCTTATGACATTAAAAAGGGATGGTTAAAACAGAGGTTTAAAAAAAATTCTCATGCCACCAGAAACTACACTCTCTTTCATATTCTATATCAGTCCCACATATCTTACAATTTTACTACACTGAAATGTTACCTCTTCTCTTCTGGTCCATTTTTTTAGGGCATAATTCACCAGCTGCAGAGAAACCCTGCTAGCAGAGCATACAAAGCTTAGAAATGTAAAACAATTATTAACTGTTTACCATGCACAAAATATAGTTAAGATTTAATAGACTGCTAGGCTGAGCATTCCTATACTTGTCTTCTCTGGTAAGCCACCCAAAGTCAGCCATCAGTCAGGAGGGACATAGCTCCTTGAAATGATTCCTCACTGCTGTTGAGTTACTGTCTTCCCTTATGGAGATGTCAGTGGTGACACTGATGACTCAGGCCTGGAAACCTGTGAAATACCCAGTCAGACCCCAAATACCACCTTTATTCTGTTTTGTTTCATTGTATGTAGGTTTGTTTTTTGTTTGCCTATTTGTTATTATTATTTGTTTTGTGGGTTTTTTGTTTGGTTGGCTTTGTTTTTTTGATGTTGTTTGGGGTTTTTTGGTGGTTTTTGTTGTTTTTTTTTGTTTGTTTGGGTTTTTTTGCTATTTTTTTTCCTTAAAATGATATTTTTTTTTTCTGCATGGTTGTTCCTCCTTCTTGAATCCTTGAGCCAGTGACAGTCCCTTTCTCGACACTCTTAACTCTACCCATAATTTTACCTTTCCTACCCTTCTGTGCTCCTTCCTGCAGCTTTCTCTCATAACCTGAAGCAAATGTTATGCTGTTGAGCCACTTCTGAATTGTGGATCAGTGCTTGGGCCACTGAATCTTAGAGGTAGGGAGCTTATAGCAGGGCTTGCTAGATTATTGTGATGGCCAGAAAGGCAGAATCATCCACATTGGTATATATGTACTTGTGCATGTGTGTTTGCATTTATATAAACAGAAATGATGGCATTCCCTTAGGGAAAGACTGAACTTACTCTGGTTGAGATAGACAAGTTCCTCTGTTTCTTGTGCAAAAAGAAAGTGATGTGGTAGCACCAAACCACCACCTTCAGTGCTGCTGGTGCAGGATAGATTCTATCGCAATACCTCTGCTAGATTGTATATCAATTCTCTGAGATAATCTGACACCAGCACAATCTAGAGAAATCTAAGATAAAGGAAACACTGTAAAAATGCATCAGATCAGTGTTCCAATATTTCATCCATATCAATTGCTTTCCTACTGTTGGCATTTATCTGAGACATGAGGGGGGTGGGGG
>WBNM01000532.1:72229-106733 GCA_013399055.1 Ramphastos sulfuratus | reverse complement strand
CATGAGGGGGGTGGGGGGTGGGGTGGGGGGAACATAGCTGAACAGCAGACACCCAGGTTAGATAGTGGAATGTGATAGGATCCTCTAGAGGATGATTCAGAACATCTGCTTAAATTAGCAAGCATGAAATGTAAATGCCACTTTTTAATATTTTTCACAGTTTGGATAAAATTTCTGATGACTGTAAAGCAGCAAAGAGTTGAGATGCACACTGTCTTTCACCTGCAGATGATCATATTCATATTTAAATTTAAACATATTTTTTTTACTTTTTCATCACCTCAGCTTAGTCTGAGATTTAACTGCAGTAAGGACTTCTAGTTAGTTTTCTTGAGTTTAGCAAGGGAACAAAGAGGACCAAAAGGAAAGAAGATTTTGTAGACATCAGCTAGAATCAGGTATATTCTACAAGTAAATCTGTCATGTGGTATATTCATCCAGCTGAAGATATATTCATAGTCTTACAATCCTCCATTTCCTCATGTGTCAGCTAAGTTACCCCCTTTCCTTTAACACCAGAAATTACTAATGAATATAATATTGTGTTAATAATTTTGGCATTTCTTTCCTTCACAATGGCCACACCCATACACAGCAAAATAATGACCAAACACAGATCAATTTAAATTTTTTTAAAGTTTACTGGTTCAGAAAATTTCAGATACGTTAGTATCTAGAAATGTATCTAGAAAACTACTGTAATCTTCTGTTTCACTGATTTTTGGAAGGCTTTGCAATGCTTTTTCTGCTTGTATTCACAAAGTCTTAAAAAAATAAAATAGACTTATCAACCACAGAAATTAGAAAAGTCCTCGAGGTCCTAAATACTTTTTTTGATCCTTTTGGGAGCCTTCCAAAAGCCTCAGACCATGTAAAACATATAGTCAGGATATTCCTCTCTATGTTCACTCAAGTTTTATCTTATAAGCCTCCGTGAAGCAAACAAATGAGTTTCTTTAAGCTTTATTAATTCCTTTGTCTGTTTGTCTTGTGTATGAGTTTAAGGAATATCAAGCTATTTGTATGGTCTTTGGCAGATTTGCTAGTTGCTTGATTTGAAGGTCCATTATCACAAGATACAAATTATCTAAAGGACGTATACCATAACTTCTACTAACTTCATGGTGCTCCTGGAAATCTGGGTAAACAGGTTTTCTTCTGTTATATTAATTCACAACAGTTAAGTAAGGCAATGTCTTATTTGATTATCTTAAGAATGGAGTTTTGAAAGATACAAAGATACTGTTCGTGCAGCCAGAGATCAGGTTAGGAAAGCTAAGGCACAGCTAGAATTGAATCTGGCTAGGGACATTGAGGGGAACAAAAAGAACTTCTTCAGGTATATAAGTGAGAAAAGGAGGACTTGGGAGAATATGAGACCCTTCCAGAAGGGAAATGAAGAGCTGCTGACAAAAGATATGGATAAGGCTGAGGTGCTCAATGACTTCTTTGCCTCAGTCTTCAATGGCAAGGGCTCTCACCACAATGTCCAAGTCCCAGAGGGCAAAAGTATGGACTGGGAGAAGGCGGATCTGCCCACTATAATTGAAGATCACGTTCTTGAGCACATAAGGAATCTGAATATACACAAGTCCATGGGGCCTGATGAGATCCACCCCTGGGTCCTGAGGGAACTAGCAGATGAAGTTTCTAAACCACTGTCCATCATATTTGAAAGGTCATGGCAGAGTGGTGAAGTTCCTGCTGACTGGAGAATCATAGAATCATATACTGGTAAGGTTGGAAGGAGACCTCAAGGATCATCTAGTTCCAACCTCCTACCACAGGCAGGGACACCTCCCACTAGCACACGTTACTCAAGGCCTCGTCCAACCTGGCCTTGAACACCTACAGGGAGGGAGCAGCCACAACCTCCCTGGGCAACCTGTTCCAGTGCCTCACCACCCTCACTGGAAAGAACTTCCTCCTAACATCTAGTCTAAATCTTCCCTCTGCCAGTTTAAACCCATTGCCCCTTGTCCTGTCATTGCAAGACCTTGTAAATAGTCCCTCCACAGCCAACGAAGGGCAAACATAACACCCATCTTCCAAAAGGAAAAAAAGGATCACCCTAGGAACTACAGACCAGTCAGTCTCACCTCTGTGCCTGGCAAGATCGTGGAGCAGATCCTTCTGAACGCCCTTCTAAGGCAAATGACAAGTTTGCAGATGACGCCAAGCTGTATGGCACAGTCGACTTGCTAGAGGGCAGGGATCCATCCAGAGGGACCTGGGCAGGCTGGAGAGGTGAACTCAAGCCAACCTCATGAAATTCAACAAGGCCAGGTGTAAGGTCCTGCACCTGGGTAGGCACAGTCCCAAGCACAAGTACAGGCTGGATGGTGAATGGCTGGAGAGCAGTATTACAGTATCACAGTATCACAGTATAGCCAGGTTGGAAGAGACCTCAAAGATCATCAAGTCCAACCGACTACCACAGACCAGCAGCCCTGAGGAAAAGGACCTGAGGGTCTGGGTTGATGAAAAGCTCAACATGAGTTTGCAGTGTGTGCATCCAATCGAGTCCTGGGCTGCATCAAGAGCAGCGTGGCCAGCAGGGCAAGGGTGGTGATTCTGCCCCTTTACTCTGCTCTCATCAGACCCCACCTGGAGTACTGTGTGCAGTTCTGGAGCCCCCAGCAAAGGAAGGGCATGGAACTGTTGGAGTGGGTCCAGAGGAGGGCAGCTCTCCTACAAGGACAGGCTACAAAAGTTGGGGCTCTTCAGCCTGGAGAAGAGAAGGCTTCGAGGAGACCTTATAGTAGCCTTCCAATATCTGAAGGGGGCCTACAGGAAGGCTGGGAAGGGACTATTTACAAGCCCCTTGCAATGACAGGACTTGAGGCAGTGGGTTTAAACTGGCAGAGGGGAGATTTAGACTGGATGTTAGGAGGAAGTTCTTTCCAGTGAGGGTGGTGAGGCACTGGAACAGGTTGCCCAGGCAGGTTGTGGATGCTCCCTCCCTGGAGATGTTCAAGGCCAGGTTGGACGAGGCCTTGAGTAACCTGTGCTAGTGGAAGGTGTCCCTGCCTATGGCAGGGAGTTGGAACTAGATGATCCTTGAGGTCCCTTCCAACCTTATCATTCTATGATTCTATGATGTGAATTTAGTTGTAAACTATTTCAGCTTCACAATTTATCAATTATTCCTGATTAGTGAGATCTGTTTGCCTTGCAGATTCAAAGTGTAGTTCTTTGAGGTACTTACTGCTTCCCTTCCAGTAACAAAACTGATATTCAGGTAAAACATGTCTGTTATAAATGGAAAAAAGTACATACACGTGACTCTGAGTGACACTATTCATTGTTTTCAGTCACAAATTCTTGTATAAGAACTAAAAATCTGTATTACACTCCTGATAAGATTTTCATATGTGAAGCTCTCTTTCATCTGGCAAATCTAAGTTTCTGGCAATTATATATGTCATTAAGTGTCTACATTGTATACATGTTAATGTTTCTCCGTCAATACTAATACTGTTTTAGACACATCTTCCAATTCTGGCTCAGCTGGCAGCTTTGGAGAATATCAGTACTGTTAGAACAAGCATTTTAAATATAATATTGAAAATTTCTCCTTGAAGCAAGGCAATATTTTGTATTACTAAGAAATTTCCCAAGAGGACCTATCTTCTAAGAATGAAAATCACTCTTCACTTCCCTCAGCTTTCAGAAGATTAAGAAAGGGGAACATGGGATTCATACACAACTTAATTCAAGCACTGGAAACAGAATTACTTTTTTTGATGCTGCAGTTTATATTGTTACTATACACATTGTACATATATTAAGATACAAATATGTTTTGATGCTGCAGTACATTTTTCACACTTTCATTTTTAATATGGGTATGTTCCCCTATGGCATCCCTGCTCATTCATAACACTCCTGGAAGGCATAAATAACATCAGATGTTAAGGCCACAAAAGGCTGTGGAGCTAGCAGTCATATTTTAGCAGGTCGTACAGGATTTTCCAGTTTGTAGTATTCTAACATGTCTTTAAGTTGCTGTTTGTTTTGTTGTTATTATTTTTTTTTAATTGTTGTTCATAAAATTTATATTTTTAATTCTAGTTCCCAATTTGATCTAATTTTGGTGAATAAGTGAGAGGATAAAGATTTTTTTTTTCTTTTTTTTGCCCCCCCCCTTTTTTTTTCTACTTTTGGAAATAGAATAAGAGTTGCAAGTAACAGGAAAGGGTCTGTAAGTATAAAAAATATGGTAAATGTAAAAATGTCTTCCAAAACTAGGACATTATTGATGAATCTTTACAATAATTTTGCGATTTTCAGTACTCTAACACTAATTTAACACTATGTAGAAGATCAAATACAAACTCTAGACTTCTTTTCATTTATGTATAAAGGTGTTTTGTTTTTTTTTAATATGAAAATACTTTGCAAAGTAAAAAGTTCTTCAACTACATGTAACATAAAAAACAGTTGAGAATTTTAGAAACTAAGAAATGCTTAAATTAGTTCATAATTACAGGCTTTTACAGGGCCTAATATGACACTGTTTTCAGTTTCACCTCAACTCTTGTTGTTACTTCATTTCAACACACTCAGATAAATGTTTGCTACATCTCTTAATATACTTGTAGATCTAGTTCAGATGTGCAATCAGTTATCAAACTTACTGTCTGTGTAAAATAATCTTGTTCTGTATTCATTTCATGTGTATTTATAACCAAAACCTGGAACTGTGAAAAAGGATTTCACAGTGCTGCAAAGGGGCATCATGAATTATTTACAGTAAATCAAATTTTATAACCCTCTTCAATCTTTCATAAACCGTACCTTCCTATTTTATTTGATATTTTATCCAGAGACTTAAAGAAGCATAAGTCAGGGAAATCTCTTATATTCCTGAAAGATTTGTAAGAGTACATGAAGAAACAGTTCTTACAGTAGTTTTCTTTTATTTGATGTAAGACTATTGATATCCTCTAAACATCTAATATTTAAGAGGATAAGAGCTAGATTTTCTACAATGTTCAACATCCTGAGCCTCCTTTTATTCTGAATTAAAGCTATTGGAAGTTTTTAGGAAATGTTATAAACTTTTCTCAAACTCATTCTCAAATTGAACTTGTCATCCTCACTTTTTCTGCATGCACAGAGCCAAATATACAGCAAAAAATAAAATGTATGAGAGTCAAACTGTAGGTCATGGTTAATGAGAATATTTCCTCAAACGTACTTCTGGACACAAAAAAGCCTGAAAAACTAAAGGACAACTAAAATCTTTTAAATTTTTTACTGTGGAGCAACTGAACAGCTTAAGTTATGGAGATAAGGAAACACTAAGATGTGACCTTTTCATAACTGTAGTTGTAGCTAAGAGGTTTGTTTGTTTGGTTGGTTGGTTAGTTGGTTGGTTGGCTTGACAGAAAAGGCATAATAAAGTCCTGGAAAAAGGACTTATGTTTAAGGAAGTTAAGACATTAATTGTCCAGACCTAAAATGAATCAGACATATCTGATTTCTTCACCACCTATAATTGTTGCAACAGGCTCCCCAGAGAAGTAGTCACAACACCAAATCTATCAAAAATTCAAGGATCATCTGGATGACACTTTCAGTCATAGGTTTAGTGTTAGGTAGTCCATGAAAAGCAAGGGGTTGGATTTGATTATCCTTTTGAGTTCCTTTCAACTTGAGATATCTGTGACTTAAAAATCATGATATCTTAGTTATAAACATCCTCAACCATCCCCCACAACCCCATATGCATTTACACTATCAGAAAAATTAATATACGGAAGCCATAGGAAAAAGACATCTTAAAGCCAAGTATTTTATCGAGCCAACAGCATGAAGAAGCAATCATTTCCTTCTGTCTCTGACTGAGAGCTGTAAGAGACTATTTTCAAGAAGTATCCTTCACATGTTTTCAACTTCATATCCCTCCAGGTTCTTGCTTACTCAGAGCCAATTAAACTTCCCACTTAACAAGGCACATCCTGGAGTTATTGTCTGTAGTGATCCCCATGGTTTTCTAGAGAGAGTTTAGTTCCATGAATTGCAGGGTAATTGTGATGTTGTTATCTTCTGCCATATTTAAAGTCTGAATTATGTGTCTTATTTCTTTAAATTTTTGTTTTCAAATTATATGTAAGCATATTCCATCAGGAAATGTCAAACGATATGAGAAATCTTTTTCTGACATACTGCTTTTATTATCTTTTACTTGCAGTTGAAATTTTTTTTTTTTTCCTTGACAAAACATTCATGTAATATCTCAATCACTGGGACCTATGATGTCTTCATAGCTCTCAAAACCACTAATGTATGAAGAAATTTTCCTTATACTTGGCACTAGTGAGGCAATCAGCAAGATATCACACTTGCCTGCACACATGTGAACTTCTGTGCTGAGCCTGGAGCCCTGGAGGGACACTGTCTTGCCTGAGAACAGACTAGGACAAGGTCAGGAGATCATGCAAATGCCAGCACCCTGTGAAAGTCCTGGGAAAACTACAAGCTTCAAATGGTTACCATACTACTGACAGCAGCCCTCCAAGTGTTTTGAGTACTGTCTGGACTATAATTTAGCCCCAGAAAGATTCTGGAGATACTAATTTGTGAGTAAATATTCTAGAAAGCCTTTTTGTAATTAAAGCTCTTTTGCTCTGGTTCTGTTTACTTTGTAGTTGTGTCTTCTGCTTCAGCAGAAAGGAGCCTCTTGAGTCCTCCTAGCTTTATTTATGCATTACTATTAGATTAGTTAATTAACTACATATATTTTCATTTATAAACATTAATTAATTAACTGGCACTTACATTTTATATATTTTACAAGTACATGGAAGTGATCTTAAGAAAGTGACCAGAATATTAATACTATTTTGCTATTCTCCTGTGATTACCTTAAAAAAAAATTTGCAATATTAATAAACACCTGCAGTATAATGACTCAGAACTACACCTTTACACACTAAAGGACTGTTATTTAGAATTAGTAAGAGTGGTTACAAAAGAAGAAATTAGTGTTAAAGCACTGTACTATGGTATGTGGGAAATAAATTTCATCTAACCAGGCATAACTAAGTAGTGTAATTGCAACAGACGTATAAATACAAATATGTGTGTGTTTGTATAAGTATTGTTTATTTGATACAGAATTTAAACTGAAGTTGTAAATTCCTCAGAGTGAATGAGTGGATTGCTACGGTTTCAAAATTCTTTCTAGCATCTATTGCTTCAAAGTAAACTTTTTTTTTTCTTTTTTCTTTTTTTTTTTTTTTTTTTTTTTTTTTTTTTTTTTTTTTGTTCTCATGGAACTCAATCTGAAAGATTCCAAGAGTTTTTTAAAAGTTAGGGGCTGGAGGAATTGTTTACTTGCAGGAACCCATTAAACGTGCTGCAGAGGATGGAAATCTTCTGTATTTATAAAGGTAACCCTAGTAGTTTGACCACTGTAGAGATCTTTTTCTTCAAGTTTTATTTTGAGACTTATTATAGTATAATATGATACAGTAAGGTCAAATAGTTCTTTTTATCTTCCCTGTTTTTGACTGGTTTGGGTTTTTTGGGTTCCTTTGTTTAGGTTTTTTTGTTTGGTTGATTTTGGGTTCGTATTTTTGTTTTGTCCTTTTTTTTTTTTTTTTTTTTTTGTTTGGNNNNTTTTTTTTTTTGTTTGGTTGGTTTTTTCCCCAGGATAACACTAGTCTTAAAAAAATGAAGAAAAAATTATTATTAGTTATTAAGTGTTTCAAACAACTAGGTTATGCTGGGTTTATATAAAAGTTTTGGTTTTTTTTTTCATGTACCATTTTGTGCTTCCCAAGGATAGCTTTAGGTTCCTGAGAAATCTAATTGGTTCAAGTCTGCATACCCCATAGGGAATATTGCATGAATGTCAGTTTGCATTTCATAGCTCTGATTCCTGGAAATCACTATATTTGCACATACACATATGTTCTCTCATGGACAAGCTCAGATATCCTTTGTTCTCAGAGAAAATGATTAGTGAAATCTCTGCTAGTCACTATCTGTTGTTTGTACAACTATGAAGAATCATAGAGTCCTACTGTCTAGAATTATATAGACTGAAGAAGATCTTTATGATCCTTAAGTCCAACTAACACTACTAAGTCTGTTGCTAAAGCATGTCCCTAAGCACCACATTTACACATCTTCTAAATGCCTCCAGGGGTGGTGGCTCCACCACTTCCCTGAGCAGGTTGTTGCAATGACTGACCAACCTGTCAGTCTCACTTCTGTGCCTGGCATGATGGCAGAACAGATCCTCCTAGCAGCTCTGATAAGGCACATGGAGGACAGAAAGGTAATTCGAGATGGCTAGCATGGCTTTACTAAGGGCAAATCCTGCCTAACTAATCTAGTGGCTTTCTGCAATGGGTTGACTACTTCAGCAAGGTATCATCTACCTTGACTTCTGTAAAACTTTTGACACAATACCCCACAGTTGGAGAGATACAGATTTGATGGGTGGACTGTTTGATAGATAAGGAATTTCTAGATGGTCGTATCCAGAGGATCAATGTCTTGATGTCCACAGAAAAATCGGTGACAAGTGATGTCCCTCAGGGGTCTGTACTGGGACCAGTGCCATTTAGTATATTCATCAAAGACATAAAAAGCAGGATAAAGTGCACACCCAGAAAGTTTGCAGTTGACACCAGGCTAAGTGGTGCAGTTGATAGGCCAGAGGAACATGGACAAGCTTAAAAAGTGGACCTGTGTGAACATCATGAGGTTCAATAAAGCCAAGAGTAAGGTCCTGCACTTGAGTTGGAGCAGTCCTTGGCATCAGTGCAGGTCAGGCAATGATATAGTTGAGAGCCATTCTGCAGAAAAGGACTTGGGGATAGTGGTGGATGAAAAGCTAGTCATTAGCCAACAATATGAGCCTGCAGCCCAGAATGTGTATCACATCTTGAGCTGTATCAAAAGAAGAGTGGCTAGCAGAATGAGGGAGGTAGCTCTGCTCTGCTTTTCTGAGAACCTGTTAAGCACAAGAGTACTGGAGTACTGTGTCCAGCTCTGGAGACCTCGGCACAAAAAGGACATTAACCTACTGGAGTGGGTCTAGAGGAGGGCTATAAAATAGTCTGGATCACATCTCCTATGAGGACATGCTGAGAGAGATGGAATTGTTCAGGCTGCAGAAGAGACGAATGGGAGGGACACCTTGGTGCAGCATTTCAGTACTTAAAGGTGGCCTATAATAAAGATAGTGACGGTCTTTTTAGCAAGGCTTGTTACAATAGGACAGGGGGTAATGGTTTTAAACCAAAAGAGGGGAGATTTAGACTAGATATGAATAAGAATTGGGTTTTTTTCAACAACAGGGGTCCATTCCAAGTCATGCTGGAATGGAGTCAGAGAGACATGATCTAGCCAAAGATGTACCTTTTCACTGCAGGAGGGTTGGAATAGATGCCCTTTAAATATCTCTTCCAATCCAAAGCATTCTCTAATTCTATGAGTATGAAATTTGGAGTTTGACATTTAAGATTCACTTCATATAATATAGTGTCATTGACAAGAAAAGGTATTTGACTTGGTTATTTTTGTCTTTATACTGAACAGAAACACATTCATCAATTCCGTTTAGCAGTGAGAATTCAGTTCTTCCAGCCGTTTGTGTGAATGAAAATACTCAAACATGATAGCAGCTTTATTTCAGAAATATATCAGAAATAACAAAACCAAGAAAAAAAAAAAAAAGTGGTTCAAAGTTGAATCTCATTGTATTGAGAAAGATTTTTGAAAATGTTGTAATTCAGGATTGGTTGTAGATGAACAGTAATGTTCTTGACATGTTTTGGTTGCAATATTTCATTTAACAAATCTGTGTTTTTGCAGTGGAAACAAAGCGTAGCACTTTGCATAAGGAAACCAGGGGTTTTGTTTTGGTTTGGTTTTTTGTTTGTTTGTGGGTTTTGTTTGTTTGTTTGTTTGTTTTTATATTCCAGAAAACATGTTGTATTTTCTATGCACAGAAATAGTTTCAGTACTTGATGATTGTATGTGACATTCTGCTGCTAGGAAAGATTGTCAATTATTCAACTTTTTAGTGATGCCCCTATTTTTGTATCTCAGAACAGAGTGATAACATTCATCAATTTCTCCAAAGTGAAACTGGGAAAATACTTAAAAAATTTATGTAAAAATAGTCAAGTATTTTGTCTTCTGAAGAGTATTAAACGCTGCAGCATCCCAATATAAAGATGCAAAAGTAAATTGTTAGAGGACATGAACAGTATTTAAAAACAAAACAAAACAACAAAAAAACCCCTCAACCATAATCGAATAAAATAAAACAAGTAAAGATAGGCTAAATATAGTAATATATTAAGTCAAAATGCCCTTTCATTTTATTATTAACAGTGGGATTTTTGAATTATTCTATGTCCTCTACATAAGACAGTAATAAACTAAATTCCTAGGGCTTCAGATTAGTTCAATATTGTGTTAAAGACTACACTTCTACAGAATCTGGCATAAATCATTGAAGGATCAGGTAGAGAGAGCTGTTACGCAGTTCAGGATAAAGTGTAATTATGAAGGGAATCAGTGCATTTACACAAATACAGAATGTGTGTATTAATTACTTTGATCCATTTAGCACATTCAAATTATTGTAAGACCACATGTAGTGGTTTGGGAGTTTCCCTTCCCCCCTCTTCTCCCCCTCTCCTCCCACTAGATTCACCAGACTAACTCAGCCAGCTGGAAGTTAAGGACGAAGCTGTATTTCACAGTGTAGCAGAAATTTACAAGCATATATACACAATACATACAGATATTTACAACTATATACAATTCTATACAAGTTAAAAGTAATACAGAAATTCAAAACCTCTCCTGAACAGCAGAACTACCCAGGAGGGTTTTGAACTATCTCCCCACCTTCTTCCCACCCCCTCTCTTATCTCAGAAGGCTTACATGCAGGGGTAGATGCAAAAAGTGGACAAGAGGTTAGAAGGAGAATGATTAGATCAGGTTACACAGGTTCAAGCTGAGACAGTTAACATGCCAAGCAGCAGCTGAAGACTGAGAAACTGCTATTGTTCCTTGTTTTTATATCTCTAAGCAAAATTAATGGGTGATATAGACATCACTATTATTTTCTTTTCACAGCAAATGATCTAATTTCTCTCACTAAAATATTCCAAGTAGCCTCAAACCAACACACCATATAAATACAATCTTTAAGATCCCTAAGTTGTTACAAGATTATAATACAAAGACGTTAGAGTTCTATGTCTCTGAGTCTGCTTTTACAACTTATTCTGCACTATAAGGATCCTCCAGGATCCTGACTTCGTAGTCTTCACAGTGATCACTAACATAAACTTTGCATTCAAAAACCGGTTAGAAGGAACTGTGTAAAGTGTCATAGCTGAAGGTCTTGTCTCAGTCTGACATCCAGAGAAAGAATAAAGCAGCTCTAATTTCTGATAACTGATCTCATGATTAATTATAAAAGTCTAGTCAATGCCACTGTGGTTACTTGTCTCTATCATTTGCAAAACATTCTTGTGTTTATGAAGCATAATGTGCTTTAACATTTGATTGAGTTGCATAAAACCTTAATATCATCCTTTCAACCAACATAAAGCATACTTATATACCTTCATACAAAGTAATAAAAAAGAGATAGCACAAATTAGAGATTTATTTAAGAATATCAGACAAACGAAATGCTTATACAATCCTTTATTCAAATACACTCATCGTTAATTGAACTCACATCAAGATTTCCTTTATAAGGTTTCCCCCTCCTCTTTTGTTGCCATGTTTTTCTTTATAGTTCTTTGTTTGGCAGAGCCTAACACATATTAGCCAAAAGTAATAATTTTTCACAACAAAACTTGTGACTGTGGCCAGGTGATTTCTGTGTTAAACTTTGGGTTATTGTGGGATGTTTTAATTACTAGCGACTTGATGTGTTTCAGAATAATGAACATCAGGTCAACAAGGTCGGTAGTTTAAACCAGGTCTTCTCTTACTGAGAAATTTGTAACTGACTTTTAAAATATGTTTCTTTTCATTTGATTCTAAATTACATTTCTAATCTTTCCAACAGTACTTTGGAATATGATCTTTGAGAGAAAATAAACATAAAGCAATGTTCTTCTTGAAAGCAAAATTCAATCTGAAAAATGTTATGTATAGCTCCAACACTAGTGAATTTGTTGAAAAAGAAGTACATACAAATATTCTCCCGATCTCTAAAACTTATTATATATAATCATATCTCACAAAAAAATCAGAAAGATTTTGCTGGAAAGCTTAGAAATGACTACAGCCTTGAAAAAAAGTTTGAAGAAGAATGTGTATAAGAAACGGAATCTTTCTCTTCTCTGCAAATATAATTATTACTTATAATATATCGTATTTTTTCCAGTTAATATTTGAAAATTTCTCCTATAATTGCTAAAGGTTTTCAATGCATCACACTGGAAACTGTGAATGCATATGAAAGGGGTCTATTTAAGGGAATCCAGTTTAGACAGTATCTTAAAGTCTGAAAATAGAAAGTTAATTTTAAAATGCCCTGAAACTGTTCTTGCATATTGAATATAATGCAATTATTGATGTAGGTTTCAGTAAGGGAACAGAATACAGGTTTTTATACTACAAAATGTCTCAGACCAAAAACAACATGATTTTTTTTTTTCTTTTGAATGTATATTAGATTCAATGTTTCCACTTGCCTCAATGTATTAGAGGAACACTCTCAGAATAAAAAATCACCTAGGACAAACTGGACTTAATGAAGCTATGAAGACATTTTATGAAAAGCTCCTTTGATTTAAAATTGAGTTTGCTTAAGAAATCAAATATCCTTATACCTCTGGAAAGTAAAACAAATTATTCATATGAACAGATTATCTTAAAGGAAAAAGAAAATACACTCAAGCAGAAAAAACTTACTCAAATTTTGCTTTCTTTTTCTTAATACATCCAAGATGAAATTTCTTTTTTACTTTTCCCCCCCACATTTTACTCATCTTATCTTTATTATTTCAACATGGTCCTTTTTGATCTATTGACATTCTTCCCAATATCCAATTTCCAAATTGTAACACTGAACACTGAAGACACCTCAGCATGCTGATTTTGTTGTACTACTTTTGAATTTTGCAATAATTCAATGTGTCTTAACGCACAACAAACAAGGCTTTGTGTCATATATTTTTCATAAACTTTTACAACTCAGTTTTGTGCTATTATTTCATAATATCCAGTGAAAATCTGTGTTGTTTATCCTTCTGGTTTAGCAGGCACACGTACTGAGATGGTGATGCAATGTTACAATCAGAGCTCTCATAACGGAACAAAAAGATAAAATTTTAAGTGATGCGTAGCTACAAGAGTGCCCTGGGATCACAGCTTATAATGATAATGCCCAAGTGCACATCTATGCACACAGCAGCCTAATAACATGAGTTACTTGCAGCTGTATTTTAGAGGACTCCCTAAACTGAGTGGAGGAAATTACCAAAGAAAAGATGTAGGTTTCTAAGTAGCGCAGTACATCCCTGTACTGAAGTAGATTGAATATACAGAAGGAATGGTTTAGCAAACAGTGACAAAGGACAACTATTCTAACTTATCTGTTGTAATTGTACATCTATACATTAATAACAGAGTTTTACCAACAGCAGACTGCCTAACGCTGGAAATAGTAAGACAACAAATCTTTTCCTCATATGTTTATTTCTTATTACATACTTACTCAACAATTTTTTTTTTCACAATGCTACAATCACCTTAAAGACTACTGAATTCCAGAATTATCATGTGAACAAATTAGTTGTGAGTAGATGACAACTATTTCATTCTTAGACTAATCCTGAATTGAGCAGACTGTTGTGTAACTGTTCCTTTTAGAGTTTACCTCACATACACATACAAAAGAATCCCAAATAAACTACCCAAACCCACAAACAAATATGCAGCTTTTTTTTTTTAATTATTATTATTTAAAACATGATTTAAGATGATGAAGCAAAGAACAGACATAAAAGGTTTTATAAATAAATTTATCTCTTGGAGTTACATTGGAGATCTCTCCATGTTCCTGCTCTTCTTAGAAGAAGCATTTCTGCACATGCTAAGATTTCTTTCTCTTTTTCCTTTTTTGATATCCACCACCATAGCCTTCAGCATTTTCTCTCACAAAGCATATTCTTTCTCTGAACCATTGCCTCCTTATTCCAGAAAATGCTCCTGCTGCATTGCAGGAGACCACACAAGTGGAAAAAAAAGTGCCTTAATTTCTACTATAGTCAATACCTTTCTAAAGAAAAATTACATGTAATATATAAATTTCAAATAAGCAGGTACCATCTGTTTTGGTTGCTGCTGTATAAGCAGTGGAATTTTTCACAATTCCACATTCATTGATTCGGATGTGCAAATATGACTTCCATTTGTAAATGCAGTCTTAGGAACACCTCCAGGGAGGTGGTGGAGTCACCATCCCTGGAGGTGTTCAAGGCAGGTTTGGACGTGACACTTGGTGCCATGGTCTAGTCTTGAGGTCTGTGGTAATGGGTTGGACTTGATGATCTTTGAGGTCTCTTCCAACCTTGGTGATACTGTGATACTGTGATAAAGCCTTGATCAACTTTTTTAATTTACCAAGAAAATATTTAACACTGTTTCTATCAAATCTAACCCAGCATGATTTTTACATTCAGATCTCTGGAAACTATGAAGAGCTCCATATTTATTAATAATATATTCTGTAACATATTCCTGAGGACTATAAAGCTGCTGCAAAGACACTCTGTTAATAGAGGCTGCAGTACTATGCAAAGATGGGCAATTCACGTGACTCCAGATAACTTAGGGGGACAGAATATCAGGGATAGCAAACTGCACATAGGTTGGCTAAATAATATCAACATGACATTGCAGGATACATCTGTTCTCTTTCTGCCTTCTATGATATTGTATGTTAGAAGAGGGAGTTTGGAAGAAGGGGAGGGGTGTACCATCCTTCTCTTAATTAAACTACAACTTTCAATGAAACTTATTTCAACTCAGAGCTTTTATTCCTTTTTTCTGAGACTTTGTTCTTTGTGGATTCAACCTACACACATTGAACAACGTGATACACTACAAAGAATAGATGTAAAGTACAAGAAATATACTATTTAATTTCTTTTAAGGATGTGTGTCATTCCTGAAAAGACTACTGGTTTATTAAAATAGTAGTCTCTTCAGCAAAATAAATAGCAAAGTTCATTTAATAAAGGACACATTGACACTGGTGATACTGTTTCATTAAGTCTTAAACAATGCCTAATAAATTTTTACAAAAACCATCCACTTTTATCCTCTTGTTCTCTAACACATTTAAATATTTGTCTGAATCTGGAGAATTCTGGGTGTGGGAGGCTCAGATTCTCAGACAGAGAATTAAGGCACAAATGATGTCAAATGCATAGGCTAGCTTTATTGCATTCACACAACTTACATGCATGAGGATAGGGATTGGGAGAGGGAGAAAGTAAGAGAGGCAGGGGGGAAAAGAGAAAGAAAAAAAAAGAAATACTCCCACCCAGAGAGAAGAGAGGTCACCCCAGAGTCATTTGGTGTTCCAAAAGTCCGTTTAAGAGAGTACGTGGGGAATGTTCCGTCTGCACGTCGGAGCTTCTCTTCTTTTACCTGTCTGTCTCATTGAATATGCATGTTTTTCTGAGAATCACTTAGCATTTTCCAGCAGTGATTTGCTTAGCCAGGCCCACTGTCCAGTGGTGTTGGCCGTGCTCAGTATGGTAGGAGGTTTCTACAGTTGAGCTCCACCTTGTCCATCTGGCTTCTCCAAAATAATCGCTGTTGTTGATAAACCAGGAGCTACTAGACTGTGGTTGGTTCAGAATCACCATCACCTGTTACAACAGGAAGCCTTAACCTGCTATGTGTGATAGGTGACAGGAGCTCGGTTCCAGGTGTGGTGGTCCAGAATGGTGGTCTTTCAGGCCATGCAAGCTGAGCAGTCAGTCATTTAGTTCCATGATATTATGCACAAGCTCACTCTGAGTTCCCCGTTTGGTGTCTTTTCTAGTTGTTGCATACTGGGGAACTCTTCGGGGTCTGAGCTCATGCAGGAGGGGATTTTTGGGACAGTGAGTACAAACAGGATGCTTCGTTAGCATTTCTCAGAAATTTAGCTCAAAACAAGTGTTTTCTGAGATGTTGGGACATAATGTCTATCTCAGTCTCTGACAATGTTAATTATACCACATGTGGAAAAAGCTCAGATATATGATGTTACTGAAGCTTGGAAGAAACCAAATAAACCATTTTCATGCTAAATCACCATCAAGGGAACTGAAACTGAAGTGTGCCAGGGTGTTTAATATTATAGCCTAGGGGGACATAACACTTGCTGCATGTGGGAAGTAAACAGCAGGGCTTTCCACTAAAAAATGAGACAAAGACTTGTAATCACAAAACAGAAAAACATATTAATGATCAGATATAAATATAAGAGCCTTTTCACAAACTCAAGCTGTGTCTTTCCCAACTAAAATCTCATGTTATTTTTTTGTAAGATTGTTTAGTGTGTAAGAGGAAAAACTGAGAAAAACTAAAGTTGTTGATTCTTTTCTAAAGAATCTTTTTATGGCAAAACTGTTGCCATGGATTTCACTTTAACTGAAAGACAAGTCAGTGATTAGGTGATTCATTCTCTATTATATTACTTAATAGAGCAGAAAATGAAAGCCTTCAAAAATTTAACCAATCTTCAGAAATGTCAATTAAAAGTACACTATTATTTGGAAGTTTTTCTTATGATTCTTAACAAAATAGAATTTTTTATATGTGATTTTTGGTTATGGTCAAATTATATTTTCCCTTATTCATTACTTTTTGTTTAATATTGAAATTATCTTCTGAGTCAGCTCACCATAAGATTGCTATTCTTCCACCTGAGATTTACACTATAATGATTGGAATATTCCAGAAGTTAATTTTCTAGAAAATAATTTTGCACATGCATTTGCATTCATTCTTTGAGACAGAAAGAGCCCTGCTCATAGTAGAAATACTTGAGGTGGGGATTTTTCCTATCAATGACTGCTTAAAGTTCACAACTCCTTTTTCATTTACTTGCTTTGTGAAAATAATCCACCTTCTTTTAAGATGATTTTTGTTATATCTTTGATTCTTTTTTCTTGCTTACTCTATGTTTGTATTGTGATCAGTGGTTTTTACTTTGTATTTAAAACAAGTACTATAGAAAACTCTTAGGATGTAGATTCTTCATTCCTGTGTAACTGCTTTGATATCACAAAGTGTTTGCAAGAGATGTCAAACAGATAATATGGATGAGTGTCTGAGTGCAGTGAATTGCTTAATTTAGTGTAGACACCATAAAATGCTACCAGAATAAATCTAGGATCATTAGTCCAATTGCTTTATAGTGATAAGTGCTTAAATGAACATTTTGAGCAAAGAACTGGATGTGTCTGCAGTCTGAATTAAATGAGCTTGCAGTCTCCAGAACACAAGACAGTACAACTGAGTACACTTTAAAACTGAGATTTTGTCAATATGTCTACAATTCCATGTGAATACTGGAAGTAATATGTGGAACTTCGTTTTTTGTTTTTATTTTCCTAGTCACTATACAGACATTTTCCATAGTACTTCAATATTGACAGACAGTTGCTTAATCAGAAGAGAAACCAAACAAAAGAGGAATGGGTACATATATTAATTTATGAAAAGAGAAAGTGAACAAGCTAAAGATGTACACTTATATTAGAAAATTAAAAGTTTGCAAAGTCTGTGCGTGTGTCCATATATACACATTTTGTATTATTATATATACATATATAATATTCCTTTTTCATATAACTGAATTGAAAAAACAAGCCTTTAGCTCCTGTAATGTATTATGAAATATTTGACCTCCTAAATGGGTTCAGATGTAACTTACTGTTTCCCATCAAAAGGTTAAGAAGAGACTTAAGAAAAAAGATAATTGATTGAGATGATCTATGTGCCTTGCTCATCTCACTAGGCCTATTTCTCAGCTGCCCTGGGTTAATCACCAAGTACACAGCATGCTGATGTCCTCCATTACATCATAATTAGAATACAGCAAGCAAAAATGGGGAAAGCAGTTGAAATTATAAATATTTTCTTCTGAGGAGCCAGATGTTGCTAGATAGATTTTGTTTGATTCTGTGACAGCTGCATTAACAGTCTCCATGTTCAGAGACCTGATAGTGACATTGATAGTGGCATAAGGAAAGTGAACCAAGGAGTGCTTCTTGGCTAGTTAATTATGATTATTCATTATTGTGGATCATCTCATTTTACTTGACAATGATAGTAAGTTGGAGAAGGTTCTGACATATACAAATAGAATTACTTAAAATACAATTCTTCAAGAACTAAATTTTCTTCTCAAATATAAAGAGTTTGAGGTATGTTGCTTATAGGTAACATGTTTGTGGTGGTTTGTCCCTAACTGGGGGTTAGATGCCCACCAAAGCCTCTCTATCACTCTCCTTCTTAGATGGACAAGGTAGAGGGAAAGCATAATAAGAGGCTGTGTCCCCTCCCAAGATCTTGTCCACCCCTTAGACTACTGTTCGGGCTTGGGGGAGGATTGTTTGAAAGGCACACCCTTGGAGCTTTGGGAGCACTGCTCAGTAGTAGCTAAAACACTGGTGTGTTCCAGCTACAACTACCAACCAAAGCACTATGAAAGATGCTGAGGAGAACTAGCTCCATCTCAGCCAAACCCGATGCACTGGTTTGATTTCTCCTAAGGACACAAAGTTTCCTGTTTGGTAAAGTATCTAATAGACAACATATATATCAAAGTTTTGCATGACATTGATGAAGCAGAGACGTTGTTCAAAGCTCATGATTTTAAAACTGATACTGTGACAAGTATCAAGGTATCTACAGAAAGATTGCATATTCTAAAATGCATTTGCATTTTGCATAAAATAAAGTCAATAATTAAATTCGAGGAATAATAAAAGAACAAGTATAAGAAAAGGTGAAATAAATGAAACAAATTCTACCTGTGGGGATTGATAAAAGTAAAAGTCTATTTTGCGATTAAATCAATTTTTTAATATTTTGATTGTTTTTAAATACATATTTAAAAATAATTAAGATTATAATATTAGAAAACATTTTGTCATAATACTTATTATTTGCAAAAAAGTGTTACTTTTACTTTTACTAAGGCATTTGACTCTGTCCCACATGACATCCTGGTCACCAAACTGGAAAACATGGACTTGATGGGTGGACCACTTGCTGGATAAAGAATTGGCTGGATGGTCGCATGCAGAGAGTGGTGATCAACGGCACAATGTCCACCTGGCGACCACTGACAAGTGGCATCCCTGAGGGGTCAGTGCTGGGACAAGTGCTGTTTAATATCTTTGTCAGTGACATGGACAGAGGAATCAAGTGCACCCTCAGCAAGTTTGCAGATGACACCAAGCTGTGTGGCACAGTTGACTTGCTAGAGGGCAGGGATTCCATCCAGAGGGACCTGGGCAGGCTGGAGAGGTGAACTCAAGCCAACCTCATGAAATTCAACAAGGCCAGGTGTAAGGTCCTGCACCTGGGTAGGCACAGTCCCAACACAAGTACAGACTGGATGGTGAATGACTGGAGAGCAGCCCTGAGGAAAAGGACCTGGGGATCTGGGTTGATGAAAAGCTTAACATGAACCTGCAGCGTGTGCATCCAATCGAGTCCTGGGTTGCATCAAGAGAAGCGTGGCCAGCAGGGCAAGGGAGGGGATTCTGCCCCTTTGCTCTGCTCTCATCAGACCCCACCTGGAGTAATGTGTGCAGTTCTGGAGCCCCCAGCACAGGAAGGACGTGGAAGTGTTGGAGTGGGTCGAGAGGAGGGCCACAAAGATGATCAGAGGGCTGGAGCAACTCTCCTACAAGGACAGGCTACAAAAGCTGGGGCTCTTCAGCCTGGAGAAGAGAAGGCTTCGAGGAGACCTTATAGTAACCTTCCAGTATCTGAAGGGGGCCTACAGAAAGGGTGGAGAGGGATTATTTACAAGGTCTTGCAATGACAGGACAAGGCGCAATGGGTTTAAACTGGCAGAGGGAAGATTTAGACTGGATGTTAGGAGGAAGTTCTTTGCAGTGAGGGTGGTGAGGCACTGGCACAGGTTGCCAAGGGAGGTTGTGGCTGCTCCCTCCCTGTAGGTGTTCAAGACCAGGTTGGATGAGGCCTTGAGTGACCTGTACTAGTGGGAGGTGTCCCTGCCCATGGTGGGAGGTTGGAACTAGATGATCTTTGAGGTCGCTTCCAACCTTATCATTCTATGATTCTATGATATGTATGCAGCTATTTGCATATTGTGTTGCAGTGTTATTGCAGTCATTAGCAAACCCTGAAAGTATAGAGCTTTTCCCCCCATCATCTCTACCATCACATTTAATATTATTTCAAATAATTATGTGTTTTATCTGATTCCCAAATGATAAACATAACTTACTAATTGCACATTTGACCAAGATATTAAAACCACAGGCTCTTTCTGTAGTAGCCATTTTACTTTATACAGGACCGTAACTTGGAGATGCAAGCCACTTGATACTTACTTAGGACAGCAGTAGAACAGTCATAACAAACAGAAAAGAAAACAACTGATTTTAATATCTTATTTAGAAATTTCCTTTGTACAAATAGGTTTCCATCTATCCAGTTTACAGATACCAATGTGAACTATTAATCTTAAGCTACATTAATTAATGGATAAATACTATAATTTGTTTGTTTGTGAGAAAATATTCTTGCCAGAATGTCAAAGTTTTATATAGAGATATATATTTTTATGTGTGATGTTTTGGGAGTTACCCGCCCCCACACGCTATGAAAAAGCACTGAGACTAGACTCAGCCAGCTGGAAGTTAAGGAATGAAGCTATAGTTACAGCTTAGCACAATATACAAGCAGATATATACATAATATACATGAATATTTACAGAAACATACAAGTTAAAGATAGTACAGAAACATAATCCCCCCTCCCAGAAAATCAGAGTCCCCAGGAGGGGCTCCCAACCACCCTTCCACCTTCTTTCCACTCCTCTTCCTTATCTCAAGGTCTGCCTTATGTGCAAGGTGAGTTTGGAGGATCAGCCAGGGGAGTTAGAAGCCAAAAGATTAGTTGGGTTATACAGCAGAAAGCCAGAAGACACACCGACTCCCAGAGGGAGACAGAGAAACTGTCTGTGTTATCTATGTTTGTGTTCTTGTTCTTATACATCTCGGCAAGCTTATGAGTGAAGTAGACATCACCATTGTTTTCTTTTCCCAGCCTATAATCTATTTTTTTCATTAAAATATTCTGATTAGCCTCAAACCAGCACATGATGTTATATCACCATCCATTGAAACAAACAGGATAAGTAGTCATGAATGCATGTCAGAAGTACTAAAAAGCTGAAATACAGAGAAATGATCCTTCAGGAAATGTGGTGCATGTTATTGATTATTTTAAACATTGCCAAATATTAAATCTACTCTCACTCTAAATTCATTACCAGCAGAACCATGAACAATGATATCAATATCAGTATCTAAAGAATAAATGTGAGATTTCTATAATTTTAACACTATATGGAATTCAATAGAACTAATGATACTGAGCTTAATTGTGTTGCTCAAGAAATGCAGGTTTAAGTGTAAATCATAGATTATGTGATGATGTGATTTTTATTCAATGTTTTTTGTTTATATATCTATAAATAAGTGCGTCGGTTTTAATTTTATACTTCACATTTTAAATTACTAAAACCAAAGTAAAATTCAGAAAATTCAGAAGATAAAACTGAAATAGAAATTTTAGAAAACTCTAAGGAGACAATAGGACATAAGACTTCATTCTGAAAGAGAGTAAAAACATCTGTAGGGCTAAAAAAGGCTTCCACAATGTTTTTGGAACAAAAAGGAGCAATTGTCATAGATGAGAGAAGGAAAGATAACAACCTCTGCAAGAAAAATGTATGGGTTTGAACTCCTGACTAAATCTTACTAGTCAAACTTTTCAAATTGTTGAGTTCAGCTGTGAACCAAATAATTCTATACAGGTAAGAGATAGGAATATGTCTCAATAATTTTAAAACAGTATAAAATATCTTATTTATATGAGTTGATTGTGACTGGTGTAAATAAACGGTGTTGACATACTCATAATTTGACTATCGAATTATTTAGTTAAAGTAAAATAGCAATTATGTCTGCAATTAAAAAACAAATAAACCAACCAAACTATTAAGCCCCTGTAAATGTCACTAAGTTAAATTCCTATTTGTTCATTCACACAGGCCTCCTGTTTTTTTACCTGATTTCATATTCATTATAGTGGAAATCTCTTTTTGCCTAGAGGAGGTGATCTTTGAATATCAAACAGATTTCTTGGACCCATCTACCATCTAGGGCCTTATCCCATGGGACTTTTACAAATAAGAAGAAGAAGCCAGAATTAGCTCTCCTGAAGTCCAAGGTTGTGAGCCTGCTTTTTACCCTTCTTCCTGCACTCAGAGTCCTGAACTGTGCCATCTCATGATCACTGTAGCCATAGCTGCATTCGATCTTCATATCCACAGTGTGCCTCTCCTTGTCAGTAGATATGATGTTCAGCTGAATATCTCTCTTCACTGTCTCCTTTGTCCCATGAATGCACTCCAGGAACCTCCTGGATTGCCCTTCTGGCAGATGTGGGATGTTTGAAGTCCCTGATGAAGGTCAGAGTCAATGAGAATGGGATTGCTTCCTATTTGTCTGATCTTGTTATTATTTCTGGTTGGGTGACCTATAGCAGACACCTACTGTAGAGTTACCTTTGCTTTGCTCTTTAATCTTAATTCATAATCTCTCATTTGGCTCCTCATCCTAGGTAGAGCTCCATTCACTCAGCTCTATTCACTGCAGCTGCTGTCTTACACAAAAGGCAAATCCCTGTCATGGTTATTAATTATGAATATTAAGCAGGGGTTATGAAAATATAATTTTTGTATTACTCCAATACCAAAATTCCACTCCAAATATATACAAAAACTTAGGATCTATTTATAAATTTGGGTGTTTGGTGATGGAACTATTTCTACAGTAGGGGATTATTAATAATTACAAATTATTTTGAAAGCTCAGGAAGTTGAAAAGGATAAGCCCCAAGGGAGATCTTCCTCACTGTTAAACATCTGGCCAAATCCCAGAAAGTTTAGAAAGTGCCAAAAAAGCTGAATCTACTAGCAAAAACTGATGCTGTGAGGGTAGAGAATTTGTCATGGGTTTTGTGGTCTAGGAAGCAGCCTCCAAAATCACAAAATAATCCAGGAAATGTTGATTGCAGTAGACCAAGGGAAATGGCTTTCAGTGAGTGCTGCAGACCTCTGACCCACCAGGGCATTGCAGATTTGCAGCAAAAGTGTGCTCCTAGCCAAAAGCATGGTCACTGTGTCCAGGGAATGTCACTTCAGGGCAGGCGCACTGGTCACTCATCCAGCATGGAGTGAAACCTGGTCCAGGTAGCAGAAACCATGGAAAAGCGTGCTCCCGTTTTCAGATCACTCTGATTTATTACCCCCATAGACCAATTGTTTCCACTGCCATGTAAACTGAGTGGGAAGCACTCAACCTATAAGAACCCAGTGCACGATCCACAATGCAGGAGTCTCATGTGGTGTGTGAGTAAGGTACGTACGTGTGTGGAAAACGCAGCCCAAGGCATGAAAGGAGGAGCAGGAAAGCTACTGGAGATGGAGGGGGGTGGGGGGAGGAGGGGAGAGGGTACTCCCTACCACTCTACCGCCTTTTCTTCCCCTCCTGTCTTTCATTAAGAGCCTGTATCCTGCTTGCAGGTCTGATCTGTTCTTTGAAGCACATAGAACCTAGCTTTACGCACAACTCATTTCATCTTCTCTTAGCTTTAGAACAAAACTGTGCATCTCTATTCTGAGTGCTTATACAGTTTGCAGAATGGGATTTTATGACAGCTAATCGAAGTTGCTTTACTTGTATCTCAGTTTTCCTTTGAAAACAATTTCACAACTCATGCACAGGAAGCACAATTTACTGTCAAATCATGCTGTGCCAAAAAGAGCTGTACTGTATCCCATCAATAATGTGGTAATTCTTTCTAGGCAAATTCCAGATTCATTTTCTTTCCTACTTATATGACAATATTTTAAGAACTTTGAGAGAAATAGCCTTGTTTGTTTAATCATTTGCACAGTGTTTACTTCTTGATCTATAGCAACAAGAAAGGTTTTTCATCTCCTTATAGCACAATGGCCTCATACTCACAGAAGCAGAATTCTTTGTTTCTCTCTCAGCTTGTTTTTTTCTTGTCCATATATTCCACACACACTTCCAAACACAAAAACATTCTAGCTCCATTTGGAATATATTCAATTCCACTTCTTCTCTAAGGGTACAGCTTAATACTTATGTAGCTGGTATTATTTTCCTTTTAATCTTCTGTAGCAAGATTCTTTTTCAGGTAGAATATAGCAGATTGTGATGAAACAACAGATATGGTAAAGGTGAGAGAAGAGCTCTTGATCACTTGCAGTGAGATGTTTTATTGAGAGGTTGTCAATGTCTTTTGCCATAAGTTTGAATGTTATTACCTTAGGTAACAGACTGGTTTGGAAGATTTCCAAAAACCATTAGAGCGGTGCAGTTCTATCAAAGACTCTGGAAAATATCCTTCTAACTTTATGGATGTCTCAGTAGGGTAACAGTTAAAGCTTGAAATTTCATGAAGAA
Organism: Ramphastos sulfuratus; assembly: GCA_013399055.1. Lineage (NCBI taxonomy): Eukaryota > Metazoa > Chordata > Aves > Piciformes > Ramphastidae > Ramphastos > Ramphastos sulfuratus. The sequence continues at coordinate 81,958 of WBNM01000532.1, read as the reverse complement.
GTATTTCAAGAGTTTATCAGGCTAAAACATTGAGTTTGAGGATTTTTTTTCCCCACTGTCTTCCTTCTCAATTGTATTATATAAAGTACTGTTTTGAGTTCTAGGCATGTTTTGCAGTTACCAGTGATTACACATGCTGTTCAATCAGAGAATCAGTAGTCAACCTGACCCACATCCTCATCTTAAATTTGTATGGGCTCACATAGAAGATCTGTGTCTCTTTCTTTTTTCTCTTTCTGTGAGAGAAACAATATCTGAATTTGTGAAGCACTGGTATTAAATAACTGGTACAGAAGAAAACCCTGAATTAACTAACAAGCCAAAATGTTGTGTTTTTCTCTCTTTTGAGAAGAATTTTCATATTAAATTATTAATGAAACACACACATCTTGTATTAATAATGAAGAAGTAACAATAAATCATTGTTTATGATCTGATGGAGTCTGCAAGGGGGTTGTTATATTCTGTTTCATGCTGAAGAATTATCAAATTTACTTTAATTTTTTTTCACAAAAAAACCCCATGTGTTTTGTAAATTTGGGGGGGCTTTGTTTGGTTTTGGGTTTTTTTGGTCTTGGGTTTTATTTGGGGGGGCTAAAATCCAATCAGATCAAAATAATATTTTGTTACAATAAGCATAGATAATAATTACAATAATAGAGACTATAACTAAATTTAGTAATGCTAATCACAGCAACAATAGGTGAAGAAATAAAGGAACAGCAGTTTTGGGTGTATCAAAGAGGGTTTGATTTTGAAACATAGGACATACTGGAAATATCTTTGCAGTATGGTGCTTGGAGAAAGAAATTTTCAAATATTTTTTTTTAAAAAAATTGACTTGTTTTTAAACTACTAGCAGCATGTTCATGCAAACCAATAAATATGTCAGGAGCTCCAAATCTATCATCTAGCCATTGTTTTGCAAATGAATACAGAATATCAGTACTGTTAAAGAGTTCTGATGCAACAGCAATGCAGTGCAGCACATGCAAGACAACCAGGTGATCAGAACCAGTCAGTATGGGTTTCTGAAAGGAAGATCCTAGCTTGACTAATTTGATCTCCTCCTATGACAAGGTAACCCACTGAATTGTCCTGATAGGGCATAAATCCTGCCAGGCCAGTTTAACCCTTGCCCTCCTCCTGTTGCAGCTCTGGAAGTTGTAGTAGATTGAACAAAACAAAGTCTTGAGCCTAGGAGCTTAGCACCACGTGTCAGGTGTCTGGTGCAGTCCCTCAATGTGCCTGCATTGTCACACAAGGCAGGAAGCTTGGAATTCATTGGGCAGAACAATGATGCTAGTGTCTATTGGCCAGTTTCATTTTCAAAATGGTCTATTTAATGGGGGGTGATTTAGAAACCCTGCCTTTCCTACATGGATTGCCTTTTCTACACTGCACTGCCTTTCTGCAGTGCCCCATTAGCGGCTCGTTAACTGGGAATCGTTGCGGCCACGTGTTTGCAGCTTGCACTGGTGGCTTGGCAGCAACTCAGCTCTTCTCTCCTCCCCTCTACCTGCAATATTTTGTATATTACCACGGGATCATTATTGTGAGTTTTGGAAGTGTTCTTGTACAGGAAACTTACTCAGGGACCAAGGCATCGTGAGTACATATGCTAGAGGGGAAATGAAGCCTCTGTAGCATAGTTAGAATTTTTCCTGTTTTGCACTCCTATTTTCCAAATTCTGATTGTTTAAACTGTTTAATTCTATGTTCCTAAATATCCTTTGTTCAACTATTTCCTGTCAACTGAAAATCCGAAGAATCTCAGGGAATTTTCCCGAATTTGTGAATAGTAATAATAAAAATTAATATTTGCACAGCAATTAATAATCATAATTCACAACCAATTATTAATATTATATCATGAGTGGATGTCCTAGTTCGAGCCATGAGCTGCCCAGAGCAAAAGGACAGAAAGTATTTTACCCCAAAGGAGTAAACCTTTGCACAGAACGAGAGGCTAAATGGAAAATGCTATCTACAAAAGTCTATCAAAAGTACAAATGGTACAAAGGCACAAAGGGTATATATATGTATCTCCAAAGAGTATCTATACATGGAATCAGTCTTGGCCTAGCTCTCCAACTGGACCCCAAAAATCAGGCTGCAGCTAGGCCTCAACCACCAGGCCAAAACCTTCCCCCCCACACTCAGCCTCAGTAGGCTCCAAGTAGGCTCCTCCACTAAGGCAGGCCTCAATATCCCCCAGAGCAGGCTCAGGAGGCCTCAGATCAGGCCTCAATCTCCTCCTCAGAGCAGGCTTGGTACGCCTTAGTGGTGTAGCTAAAAAATAGATTGACAGCCAAGGCCACAGAAGGCCAGTGTCCTCCATAAGCCAAGAGATAAGAGCCGCTGCACACGCTCAGAGAAAAGGAGTGAGAAAGAGAAAGAACTGCCTGTGAGTTCTCCTTGTGCAGGGAGACAAAGGATTATGGGATAGAACAATAAAATTACAATTGCCTGTGTCTGCCCCCTGGTGGAGACTGCCCAGCCCCCTGCGTACTCTCTAATACTCTGGAGGAATCTATCTCTATACTACAACACTTAGCCCTCAACCTAGAACAGTGGATGAGGGGCAGGCTGTGGATATTGTCTACCTAGATGTTAGTACATTTTTTACATCATTTCTCACAGCGTCATTCTAGAGAAAATGTCTGCTCATGTACTGGGTGGGAGAAAAGCAGGCTCAGGGAACACCATATCACTCTCTGCAATTACCTGAAAGAAAGTTACAGTGAGGTGAATGTTAGTCTGTTCTCCCAAACAGAAAGTGGGAGGAGGAGAGTGTGAAACGCTGAGTGTTGGGAGTTGTCTCAAACAGTGTTAAAGCCATGTGGCATGGCCCTGCTTCATGCTGCCTGTGACCTAGAGAAGACCATGTGGCACTGCCCTGCTCCACTGCTGCTGGAAAGAAACTTGAAACTGCTCTTGTGACAATGCCATGATTTTTAAGCCAGGGAAATGGTGCTATCTTTTCTCTTTGATATGTGTTTTCCCCACTGCTTTTCCTTCCCATTTTCCCTCTGCTCTGGTTTCAATCTAATAACCCCAGTTCATTATCCATTTGACATTGTTTCACCTTCATTTACTTCAAGGAAATTATTTGAACAACCGCCCCCTACCCACTCCTGACCAGGGTTGGTAAGGGGAATACCAGGCTGGATTGTAACAGAGAGGAAACAACCTCAAGTTGAACCAGGTGCACCCTTGAAAGGGTTGTCAAGCATTTGAACAGGCTGTCCGGAAAGGTGGTCAAATTATTACCCCAAGAGATACCTAAAAGTTGTGTCAAAGTGATGCTTAGGGACACATCTCATCAAGCAGACTTGGTAGGCCTTGGTAGGCCTTGGTAGGCCATTGTTTGGAATCAATGGTTTTAAAAATCCTTTCCAGGCTAAACAGTTCTATAATTCTAAGATAATTGATGCTATAACGATCAGGAGAAAATGGAAATTGCAAATTCAAAAAGAAAGAGAAAGCGACAACATAGGGAGATTCAGAGATAAAAAACGTGGGCAGTGAAGAGCACATGCTGAAGCTGAACAATGTTCACAGTGTGACAGTTCTCTCTTTATCAGACAGTATTGTCTAACTCAGATGGCTCCCTATTCAGGATCCCAGAAGCACAACATTGTATAATTAGCTTGATCCAAGGTAATACAGATGGATATTACATTTGAAGTTTCACACTTCTTATGTGCAGCCATTCTATTATAGTGGGGAGCTGTTAATAAATGACTGTCATATTTTTTGTTTTGCCAAACTATGAAGGTGAATAAAACAAATACAATATAGCCTTAATCCATATGATTAAATACAGCAAACATCTTATTTTTCAATTATACAATGTAATTGTCTTGGCTTTTGTAGATGTAGAATTATATAGATAATTGGATTTTTAACAACTTAGTGATACATCTAATATATTAAGGACTACATTCATCTTATATACCTTAATACACATGAAAATGTGGGGTTTACTGTTTCTAAAACATATTTCTGTATTCACTTTCTCATGTGTTATTTGACATACATGCCAAGAAGAAGAAAGGTAAACAAATCTAGCTTGTCAAAGATCTAGGTCACCATACTGCTATAGATAAGCAAGCTGTTGCAGCTATCATATCTGTTTATGCGCATTTGAAAGTTACTTTCATAATATCATAATTTGTGTAGGGCACAGATGTTCACCTCTGATCACTCTTATGAAGAACAAAACCTAAAATATTTTGTTAGAAAACTCCACAACAACAGTCTGTGTATGAATCAACTCCAGAAATTAACTGCAGTGAGAACTTCTAGAGGCAGACAAGGCAAATCTGGGTTTGAAATATACTCTTGGCTATCTAGACTGTAGTTCCACTCACCTTAAAGGCATTTCCTAAACATCATTCTGCTTTACTGACTTTTGTAAAAAGTTTCCTTGACATCTTTTCAAAATATGTATCGTAGGGCTAATTCACATGAATCAGCTATTTATAAATGTCTTTCAGAGCAGACATTATTTGTATAACCTCTTGATAGTTTTTTTATTTGCCTTATAAAACACATATAAAAATGTATCCTTGGATTAAAATTTTGGATTAGTCATTAGAGACTATGGTAGTGATACAGAAAGAGGTTTACATGACCAGAACACAAAACGACGAGGCAGTATTTAAACGAAATTCAAAGATAAGTAAACACAGGCATAGAAATGTTAAGCATTTTAAAAACAAACAAACAAACAAACAAACAAAAAAAAAACCAAAAAGGGCACAAGCAAACAAATAAAAAATTACAGAAAATTCATAGGAAGGCATGTGTTTATGGGATAAAAACAGGATAAATTTGATTTAGAGTAAGAACAACCCTGCTTTCTTTTGAAAGTACTGGCCAAAGAGCTTGGAAAGTCTATCAGGTTACTACAAGGTATGTTTGTGGAAAAAGGTACACTCTGACCAAAAGGACATTTTAATATCTTTGAAAGTCTTTCAAAGTACTATTAATTTATTAACTGATTTATTTTTACATACTCAAGAATATCTCCACATTGAGAAAAGAGGTTTATAATTTGCAGAAATAAATGTTAGCCAGGAGATCAAAGACAAAGGGGATGTTATATATGAAAAACATAATTTGCTGGAAAATGAAAATCATGTTTAATGATGGATTATGGGCAGTGACGGCATTTATATCAATTACATAAATGATCAAAAATAATGATCTAGTAATCCTACTTCCATGCATTTTAACCATTTCTTCAGAATTCATCAATATGCTACTTGTATCATTAGTAATAAAAAGGATATTATCATAATTAAAAAAAAAAACCAAAAAAACCCAAAAAACAATAAAAAAACTTTTTTCAGAAAGGAAAATGTTTCATCAGTTTCTTAAGTTTTACACAAGTTATTTGAAGAAGTCCGAAGGTCTTTCCTGAGTCAAAAAAAATGTTTCAAGTCAGGGATCTTCAATACATTTAATTAATTGCCCATAATGAACTTTTGATTACTGATCCCAACATTGAAAAATAATAAAGAAATATCTAAACATGCAAACCACATTCATTCCCCAATTCCTGGTCTGCTGTTCCTTATCCACACATTACACCCTGTCTCTTTGATAAGACAACAGGTAGTACAGGAATTAGAGTGCACTGTAGGTTCTACTCAGTTCCCACAGTGTAAGTCCCTCCATCAGCTGCAGTCTCCTTGCATGCATACCACCTCCTCATCCTCCTTGCTGTCCTTGGCTGGTGTGGCTCCGGCTCCTTTTGCTACTCATACCTATCTCTTGGTAGCTATTTCACTTTGTCCCCGTGTTTCTCCTTCTCTGGTGACCCTTCTGCCCTGACATCTCTGCCTGTTTGTCTCCAACTGCATAATTGTGCATATATCTCTTGAAGAATCAAATCTGAATAAATATTATTGTATTTGATAAAATAAGTTCATAGTTTTTAAATTATAAATGAGAATAGAACCTCACGAAACATCTGGGCATCTGTCCAAACGTGTAGCTTTAACTGCTTATTGAAATTATTCTAAACCTAGGGAATTCCACATCCTAAACTGTTTGAAAGGTTACTGTGGCCAGGTGTCATGAATTGGCACAGGAATAAAGAGAAGATCATGGGCAGCTGCCAAGCAGGAATGTTAATGAGGGAAGAGAGTAGAAATCAGCCTGGAGGACAAATGTCATGGCATTTGTGAAAAGAACATCATACCACAGTGATATGCCTAAAATTCTATGTTTTATGAATATGAAAGAAGATCACAAAGTTACATAATGTAAATAAGAAAATAGTAAGCTGATCCTAAATAGGTATAGTTTAAAACAATTTGTGAAGATACAAGAATTATCTTTATATTTGTCTTATCTATGTATTTGCCTTATATTTTCCACCATGAGTAGTGACTTTCAAAGCTCTGATTTTGGTGGTCCAAGCTAATACACCAGAAAGATGGCCAGATTCAAAGAGCAATATGCACTGACTGAGTTGTGAATACTGTTTTGAAATCTAAGACTATTTAAAGTGCTTCAAATAACACTTTCCTTTTTTAATGTAACATATCTGCCTTTTTGTAATTAGGATATTAAAAAACTCTACTTCATATTTCACTTTTTTTTTCTCTGTATGTGTATTCCAAATGGTAGACATAATTTAATCTTCATAATGAAAATATTCAAATTTGCAAGTTAGTAACAGGGCAGCTATTCTACCTCCTGTGGCCCACTGCTAGTCACTGCTACTGTCAATTTGTACATTCCTCTGCTTTAAAGTAGTTCTCATAGAAAACTAGGAAGAGAGACATACTTTTTGGTAGAAGAATAAAGAAAAATTTAGTACTTAATTCAGAAATGAATATACCTGTTAAATTGAATAGTTTTTGTCCTCCAAAATGGCTTTCTCTCTCTGTTTTTGTTGTTGTTTTTGGGTTTGGGGTTGGTTTGGTTTTTTTTAATTAAATACTCAGTTAATCTTCTGGAAGACTCTGGTTCTTGTCAAAAACATGTCTTTCACTGTTGTTAAACATCCATAAGTGAAGTTCAGCTTTTCAAGAACAATTAGGTAAAGAAGCTGACTAATTACTTTTTTTGCAAAAGTTTAATTTAAGTTGCTGAAAACATTAGACCTTCCCTAGGCATTGCAGTGTGTCTAATTCTGCTAATACAAGTGATTTTTGGAAAGAATCTCTCCACTGGCTTCACAGGCTAGTGACTCAAAATAACAAGAAAAAGCCAATCATGAATTTAATGGATTGAATTATTTTATAGAATAATAGGCATGGAATTTTGTCTTATTTATTATTATTTTGTCTTATTATTATTATTTTGACAAATCAGATGAAAACAAAAAACTGAGTCTTTGCTCTGTATTTCCAGTCACAGGCCAGAAAAAGTCTCATATTTTTAATCCAGTAAGTTTCTCTACATAATATTTCCACATGTACTCTTAAATTTATTTTTTAAAAATCAGATTATGTCTAGAAAATATTTTTGCACAGTGTAAAGTTATTACACATATAGTCCTACCAAGTGGTGAGTACAGGAGAGAGCCCACTGGCAACAGCTGCCTCGAGCAAAATGCTATCACAGACTCCAAAGCTTTGATGTGCTCTGAAAGAGTGGAAAACATGAGGCCAAAAGTAAGGGTTGGGTATGAAAGGAAGCAGCTGAGTTCCACACCTGTTTCTATGTTAGTCAGCAGAACAGAGAATGACGGGGTGTTAGGGGAATGCATTCTGTAACCTTTCAAAAGAAGTAGCAGCAATTGCTCTCACATATGTTCCTTAGCTCCCCTGAGGATTTATTCATTGCCTTGAAAGTGGAGTGATCACTATTCTCTCCCAGCACAGGCCCTTGTAAAAGCCAGGCTAGACTGCAGAGGAAAGACAGCAGGCAAAGAACAATACCACTTCTTTCTAAAGTGCCTTGTACCTTTTTTTTTTTTTTTTTTGTTAGGCACTCCAAGAATTTCTCCACAATTGACAGTCACAAACTTCAGGCTTAAGATAGATTTTACACAGAATCCCTGATGTACCTCTCTGATGGATTTCATCTGTTTAAAAAAAATAAGCCAAACTAAAACAAAATTTAAAAAAAATGCTTTGTTTCCTACTGTCTTGGAGTTTTCAGGCTATAGACACTGCTCCAATCTACCTCACACAAGGACAAAAGATTCCTTGCAAGTAATTCAGTCACAGATGGTGGGTAGGCTAAGAAATAACATGCTACACCAGGGATACCAAAAGCTTAAATTAAAATAGCTAACTTACTTACTCAAAGAAACAGTACTTACTCAAAGAAATAGTTCCTACTGACACTAGTAAGACCTATTTTAATATGGAATTAGTGCATTTCCACTCTTTTTAGTACTATATTTCCTTTATAGTTATGTATTAGTAGCCACTACTGTGGTATCCTTCTAGTCTCCTGAAGAAGAATGGGAGAAGGGTTGCAGAGCACCCTGGTTTCTTTGACAGGAAGAATATGAGACTTTTTTGGGGAGGCTATTTTCCTCATCTGTGTCCTATGCAGGAATAATTCCTGCAGGTGGAGAATACAAAGATGGTAAATATAAAAAAGAGAAAGACAAGGTTAAGGAGTGGGCAGGGCAAATACAGCATTTTTGCTGCTATAAATGCTATCTATATACAGGAATATCTATTTTCAGAAACATTTCTCTATTATTTTAGCAGCTTTTTGCTCAATCAACACTTTTCTTATTATTGTCTTTACATATGTATATAATTGCTTATTGGAAAAGAAAGCATCTGGTCATGACCACTTACATAATTATTAGTCAAATGTTCATCTGAAATTTTTGCATACAGGGTAGCTGTTGTTTGAAAAATCCACAATTCTTAAAGCTTTTTAGCTGTCAAGCATTTTTATAAATCAAATGTCTATTTTGTGTTCAGATTTCACCAAAACCTTCACTGACCACTTGTAATTTGCATGTAGGTTGAATTCAAGGTATCCTGTAACCTTGAATTTTTTAACTTCTGTCACTCTGCTCAGAGGATAAAGCTTCCAAACATATAGAAATCCTGGGCATACATAGGTCAAATCCACTGAGTGTATCATATGAGTCTGATGCAAATGTAGGGAATGAGCTTGGTGAGAATGTCCTATATATTTCCTGTAATAAGGATACAAATATTTATTCACTAGGTTTATTGTTTCTCAACACAAACATTCCAAGTTGTATGTGTACAAGAGATGTACAACATCTGGGACACAATGAATTTGCTACCCTTGAGTTCTATTGATGTAGGTTAGGGAGTTACCCACCCCCCACACTTTGTAAAATGACCCAGGCTAAAACTCAGCCGGCTGGAAGTTTAGATGAAGCTATATTTACAGCTCAGCACAATATACAAGCAGATATATACACTATATACAGGAATATTTACAGAAATATACAAGGTAAAGGTAATACAGAAACACAACTCCCCTCCCAGAAATCAGAGACCCCAGGAGGGGCTCCCAACCACCCTTCCACCTTCTCCCCACCCCTATACCTTACCCCAAGGTTTGTCTTACACGTAAGGAGAATTTTGAGGATCAGCTGGAGGGGATTAGAAGGAAAGTGGTTAATGAAATTAATCAGCAGAGAGGAGAAGTTCAGAAGCTGCTAGACAGCCCCAGACGCTGTGCCCAACAGACACCGACTGTCTTATCTAATGTTTATGTTCTTAGTTTTATCCATGTCAGCAAGCCTATGAGTGAAGTAGA
>WBNM01000532.1:2561-72148 GCA_013399055.1 Ramphastos sulfuratus | reverse complement strand
CCCCCCAATGCCTCTGCCATCCATAGGCCTAAACACAGCCTCTGGAGACCCTAAACCAGGCCTACTCCTTACATGTTTGTCCTGATAAAGCAGCTCCTGCCCAACACAGGGCTGGAGGGGGAGGAAAGGAGAGCGAGCTGACCTTGCTGTGAGTTTATGAAGAGATAGCAGAATTATGGGATTGAATAACAATCTTCTAGTCCCTAGAAGATTTTTTTTAACCCTATAGTTTATCCCAAACTGGGACAGTCATCTTTCTCCCTAAACTTAAGTATTTTTCTGAACTTTGCAAGTAAATAACTGACCTGTTACATCCATCTTCATCTATTTACTGTTGAAAATCAAGTGAGGTTTTTTTTTTCTATATTTTTTTGTTTTCTACAATGAATAGTTGACCCATGTGAAAATAGGGGTGTTTATTTCTGGAATAACTACCTTTTTTTGTAATACTTCAATGCTTGGGTCAAAAACAATAAATAGGATTTTATTCCTTGATTCTGATGGTTCAGGGAAGTTGGTGATCCACAATTTGTTTGCAATTCAATATTTTTAAGCTGTAAAAGTTGGTAATTAAAATTGTATGCTTAGAATCTTTTTTTTTAGATTTGTTTTGTGTCACTGGAAATCAGCTACAATGCAAATCAGTCCATTACTTATTTTATCCTATTTATATTACTGAGTGACTCATAGGTATTTGGGATATCTATGATGAGCACTGTGGGAAAAAAAGATTTGAACAAAAGTCTGTGTTCTCTGAAGTAGATCTCTGCCATAGATGGACAATTTCTCTGCAAGTAAATGCTACAGATGTATCTACTAGTTCCCATATTCCTCTGGGCAAAGTACACTGGGTATGGGGACCAATGGTCCTGAAAAACAGGAACATCTGTTTGAATCTTAACACACTTGCTGGTGAAGCTTAGCAGTGAATCAGCATTTAGTTTGTATCATGAACAGAGAAGATTATTTGCAGGAATAGAAGCTAGACATTACATCTACAATGCATTTTTTTCTATCCCATTTTTTCCCTTTTTAGTTGGAGATGAAATCCATAATATTTATAGTAATATTTTATTTAAATTGTGTGTGTGTGTGTGTGCACATAACCACTTCCTTTATATTACTTTAAATTTTATGCAATTTATATTATTTATAAATTCACAACCATACAGTTGTTTTGTTGGGTTTTTTTTTTTCAGTACTACACTTTATCCATCTGTGCCGGTTTGAAGCTCATTGGAATATTTTTATGAAAAAGATTATAGGCTGTGAAAAGAAAACAATGGTGATGTCTATTTCAATCATAGGCTTGCTGAGACGTATAAAAACAAGAACACAAATATAGATAAGGTAGAGAGTCTTTCGTTCTCTCGGGCAGCTAGGGTGTCCTCTGGCCTTTCTGCTAACCTAACTAATAACTCTGCTTCTAATCTCCCCTTGCCGATCCTCCACACTCACCTTGCACATAAGGCACACCCTGGGGTAAGGTAGAGGGGTCGAAAGAAGGTGGAAGGGTGGTTGGGAGCCCCTCCTGGGGACTCTGATTTCTGGGAGGGGGATTGTGTTTCTGTATTGCCTTTAATTTGTATATTTCTGTAAATATTCTATTGTCTATTGTGCACACGTCTGCTTGTATATTGTGCTAAGCTGTAAATATAGCTTCATTCCTTAACTTCCAACTGGCTGAGTCTAGTCTGGGTGATTTTTCATAGTATGAGGGGGCAGGTAACTCCCAAACCATCGCACCATCACAGTTTAACATCAGCTGGCAACTAAACACCACACAACTGCTCACATACTCCTTGTCTTGGTGGGGTGGAGGAGAGAATTGGAAGGATAAAAGTGGGAAATCTCATGGGTTGAGATAATAATAGTTTAATAATTAAAATAAAATAAAATAAAATAAAATCCTAATCATTATAGAATCACAGAGTCATAGAATAGTAGGAGTTGGAGATGACCTCTGAATATCATTGGGTCCAACTCCTCCATTAAAGCAGGATCACCAAGGGCAGATCATACAGAAAAGCATCCAGACAGGTCTTGAAACTTTCTAGGGAAGGAGACTTCACCATGTCTCTGGGCATCCTGTTCCAGTGCTTTGTCACGCTTAAAGTAAAAAAGTTTTTTCCTCGTGTTGAGGGGGGCTTTCTTGTGTTCTAGTTGGTATCCATTGCTCCTTGTGCTATCACAAGACACCATTGAAAAGAGACTATCACCTCCTTGACACCCACCCTTCAGATATTTATAAACATTAATAATATCCTTTCCCAGTTTTTTCCAGACTAAATAGTGTCAGGTCTCTCAGCCTTGACAATAACAAAAATAATGAAAAGGGAAGTAACAAAAACAGAAATAAACCACAAGAGAAATAAATAATGTAAATGAAAAAATTTAAAAGATCATTGCCCAGCCTGTTCTCCAGCAGCAGCCCCTGGACAGCTTTCCCTTGAGTTTCTATATGGAGCATGATATCACATGGTATGGAATATCTCTTTGACCAGTTTGAGTCAGCTGTCCTGGCTGTGTCTCCTCCCAGCCTCTGGTGCACCCTGAGCCTCCTCACTGTCAGAGTCGCGAAAGAAGCTGAAAAGGCCTTTACTCTGGAAGCACCACTCATTAACAACTAAACTATCGGTGTGTTATCAACATTATTCTTACTGTAAATCCAAAACACAGCTCTGTAACAGACAGTAGGAAGAAAATTAACTCTGTCGTAGCTGGAAACAAAATAAAATTTTGCTTCCACTTCCTCCTCATTCAAGTCTTTCTTTCAAGTGTTCCTCCACTGTGACATCTTTTGTTATTTCTCTATTCTCATAAACAGTGTTGTTGCTCACTATGTAAAAACCTGAAAAATTAAGCCCATATGTATATTTTTCACAAAAAATACTTGATAGAAACATCAAAAAGATAGTAATATTGGTCACAAACAATGTATTGTGTACAACTGCTTTTTAGAAGTTAAGCTGAAGCCCATTTCACCATGGCGTTCTTTGTCTCTTAAAGGTTTCTTTCACATATGCAAAGGCACATCTAAGAGCCACTAAAAGGGATTCACAGAATCCACTTTATTTGTTGTTTCTGTTAATAAATTGTTTGGTTTTATCCAACATATTTATTGATGACTTAGATGAGGGGATTGAGTCTACTCTTAGTAAATTTGTGGATGGCACCAAGTTGAGGGGGAGTGTCAATCTGCTAGAAGGGAGAAAGACACTCTAGGGGGACCTGGACAGGCTGGATCGATGAACTGAGGCCAACAGTACGAAGTTTAATAAGGCCAAGTGCAGGGTCCTACACTTTGGCCACAATAAGTCGTGCAGCCCTACATACTGGGAGATGAGTGGCTGGAAAGCGACCTAGCAGAGAGAGACCTGTGAGTGCTTGTTGACAACCAGCTGGACAGAGGTAGCAGTGTGCTTAGGTGGCAGGGAAACATCTTGGCTTGTGTCAGGAACAGTGTGGCCAGCAGGACTGGGCATGTAATTCTGCCCCTGTACTCGTCACTGGTGAGATCTCACCTCGAGTACTGTGAGCATTTCTGGGCTCTTCACTTCAAGAAAGATATAGAGATGCTGGAGTGGGTCCAGAGGAGAGCAACCAGATTGGTGAAGGGACTGGAGCGAAAGTCTTATGAGGAGAGACTGAGGGAGCTGACGCTGTTTAGTTTGGAGAAGAGGAGACTCAGAGGGGACCTTATCACACTCTAAAACTTCTTGAAGGGAAGCTGTAGTAAGGTGGGGGTTGGACTCTTCTCCCAGGCAACTAGTGACAAGACAGGAGGGCATGGCCTGAAGCTGCACCAGGGGGGGTTTAGGTTGGATTTTAGGAAGCACTTCCTCATGCAAAGGGTAGAGACTGAAACAGACTGCCCAGGGAACTGGTCAATTTGCTGTCCCTGGAGGTATTTAAGTAAAGATTGGATCTGGCACTTGATGACATGGTCTAGTTGATGTGGTGGTGTTAGGTCATAGGCCAGACTTGATGATCTCAGAAGTCTATTACAGTCTCAATAATTTTCATTAAAAAAGAAAAAAATTGGATAGATAGACAGACAGATAGATAGATAGATAGATAACACTAAAAAAAAAAAAACCCCAAATCTTCATCACATGAAAATGTAGAAAGAGATAAGGAAATACATCTAATGATCCAGTGAGACTTTGACAGGCTGGAGAAATGGGCACACAGGAACTAAATGAGGTTCAACAAGGACAAGTGCAGAGTCCTGCACCAGTGGAGGAACAATAAACTGCACCAGTACAGCCTGGGAGGTGATCTGCTGGAGAGCAGCCCTGTGGAGAGGGACCTGGGAGTGCTGGTGGACAGCAAGTTAACCATGGGACAGCAATGTGCCCTTGTGGCCAAGAAGGCCAATGAGGTCCTGGAGTGTATTAAGAAGAGTGTATCCAGCAGATCAAGGGAGGTTCTTCTCCACCTCTACTCTGCCCTGGCGAGACCTCATCTTGAGCACTGCATTCAGTTTTGGAATCCCCAGTTTAAGAGGGACAGGGATCTGATGGAGAAGGTCAAGCGGGGAGCTACAAGAATGATGAGGGGACTGGAGCACTGCCTGATGAGGGGAGGCTGAAGGACTCGGGGTTTTTTAGTCTGGAGAAGAGAAGACTGAGAGGGGATTTAATAAATGTCTATAAATATCTGAGGGCTGGGTGTCAGGAGTGGGGGGACAGGCTCTTCTCACTTGCTCCCTGTGATAGGACAAGAAGCAATGGGTGTACGTTGCAGCACAGAAGATTCCACCTCAACACAAAGGGGAACTTGTTTACTGTAAGGGTTGCAGACCGCTGGAACAGGCTCCCCAGAGAGGTTGTGGAGTCTCCTTCTTTGAACACTTTCAATGCCTGTCTGGATGTGTTCCTCTGTGACCTGAGCTATATATTATGGTCCTGCTCTGGCAGGGAGATTGGATTTGATGATCTCTCTGGGTCCTTTCCAACCCCTGATATCCTGTGATCCTGTGATATTTACCTATTTAACCCATTTTCATTGTTACACATCATTAAGGAAATTAAGAATTCCCTGTAGTGGGGGGACGGGCCATTAACCACAGCTCTTAATTCTTTAGCATTCATATGTATAGTTCTTATGTATCAAATGAAAAGGGAGACTTACAAAAGGAATCCTACACTATGGCTTGTATCTTAAATCACTGTAACGAATTGCCTTCTAGAAGCGTTCAGCTGACTTTGAAAAGAAATGTATGATTTAACAACAATAAAAACAACAAAAAAAAAGCAAAACAAATCAACAAAAAAAAACCCCCAACCAAAACACTAGAATGCATCTTTTCCTATCTTGTCTCCTGATATTCAGCTTTTCCTGATTCATCATTCAATGTAATTTTTATTGAAGTCTACAGAAGATTCCTTTAGGAATTGCTTTCACAGAATAAGATTAAAAGTTTCTGAAGGAAAAAAATAATCAAACAAACCACAAAACCTCCCATTCTTACTTTCCTCTCTTGCCTTCTCAAGCAGTGACTGAAATTTTTTTCCAGATGAAATCACACAATATTTTAAATATTTACACACAGGAATAATTCAGTTTTGTTAATCCTCCTGAAGTCTTCTAATATAGGACAATTGTGATTTTTTTTGTTTGTTTTGTTTTGGTTTGTTTGTTTGTTTGTGGGTTTTTTATGTATTTTTTTTCCCCTGTGAAAGCTAAAATTAGAATGGGAAAGAAAAGCAAATATGTTTAATGGAAAACTAAATTTATCTAGTCAGGATATTTTTTTTTCCCTAAATACACACATGTGTTCCATTCATGGAAATAAATTATACATGCAATGAAAATATACACAGCCTGTTAAAATATTGCAATTGTGTTCTAAAGCTGTTTATCATTAAAAAAGACACAGTTTTAGACAAAACCTCACTCATTTTAATTTGCTTAGTTCAAATCAGCATTTAAGTTTTGAAATATTGTGTAAAAGACAATTTAAATTCTGATTTTGAAATCTCTTGAAAGAAAATGCCATAGACATTTTTCAAAGTGGATGGATGCCAAGGTCAAATTTGCAATTAATATACTGACAGAACAAGATCAATTGAAATGTAAGAAAAAGTTACAGTGTATTTGTGGTTTTAGCATGCATTAATGACATTAAAGAAACATAAGATATATGCAGTGGTTTGTTGTTTTGTTTGTTTGGGTTTTTTTACAGAATATGAATTATCTGAATCATTTACTATTGCATGCGTCACATTTATTACAATGCTGAAAAATTCAGTGCTACTGGTCTGCTGTTATATCTCTCCTTCCTTCACTCATGTGGTGGTTTGGAGCTAATCCTCTAGCCTGATTCTAAATTATAAACAAGAAATAGCAAAATTCCAAAGATGGTGAGTAGAAAAAAAGCACAAAGTAAATAAAATAGGGTATTGGATAAAAAAGAAAAATAATGGATAGGTTTATATCCTTCAATCAGATTGTTCATTAGTATATAGTGTGCTGCACAAACCATTCTTCCTTCTTTTCTCTGCTCTGGTTCCTGCTGGATAGTGCCTGTCCATGACTTCTCTGACCTTGGCTGAGACTCTTGCTATGGTTAAGTAGAAAGCAACAGCAGGGTGTTTATTCTGATTTCTCTCTGGTGGGAAACCTATTGCTCGGTTCCCTTGTCCAGAGGGGTGGAGGAGCAATTCAAGGACATCTTTGTGTTTCTTCTGAATTGTAAATAATTGTAAATACATGTAAATGTATTTTGTTCATATACATTGTATTTCATGCTTTTAGATTTTAGCTTGCTTGTAAATATAACTTCATTTTGCTTCCAAACCTTCTGAGATAGTCTGGTGATTTCACTTTGAGGGTAATTTCAACCCACCACAACTCATAAATATAGGTCTCAGGATTTTTTTTTTTTACATTTTTTTTTATTTGCTAGTGCTAATAGTTATGAGTGGATGAAACTGTCAGCAATCAGCTGCTTAGCATAACATCTTTTGTCACCTTTATTACAGAAAGTTTTAAGATTGAATTCTCCATTACCTTATTCTAATAGAGATTTAAAACGAAAATATGCTTGTTGATACTAAAAAAAAAAAAAAAAAAAAAAAAAAAAAGAGAGAGAGAGCACCGTGGACAGAAGTTCCTTAAAGTGGGAATTCACCAAATCCTTTATTTTTTTCTGTTAACATTTTATTGCATTGTCGTGGTAGGCCTAAACAAGCCTCTTGGGCTTGNAGTTTAATTCGAGTTCTGTTAATGTATATATTTAATAGTTATTTCCAGATCCTGTTATAACCTGTATATAGTTTCCTAATGTTGCAAAGAGCCTGTTATTATTGTTATTATTATTATTAAATGGTGGTCGGGGTGGTGCGAGTTCTGATTAATTAATATTAATAAATTATATATTAATATTTTTATAATATTGCCTCACAGTACCTAATTACCCCAGTCCACGACATGCATACATATCGTTTTTTAACCTTATAGCAAAACCAATTTTTAAAAAATAATTTGATATTTTTCCACTTTATGACTTCTGAATGCTATCTGAAAGAAGCGAAAAACTACATTTCTGGACAGTTATTTAGCATTAAGATCAACTCCGCTTAAAACATATACAAAGCCAAAAGCATAAGCATTAGTGTCCAGATCCTGATACATCCTATTTCAAAACTCTGACTAGACTATACTGTATTTTCATGGAAAAGAAAGAGGATAAGTAGTTATAAAGTGTCACAAGGAAATACAATGTGTATTTCTTGGAAGACTTGATTCTGAAATCTCTTTTATTCTGATTAACTGGGAAAATTAATAGATTTTTTTTTTTTTTTTTTTTTCCCCCCATGAAGTCAGTTAACCATATTTACAACAGGATGGTAGCCAGGGCAAAACATCAAGGAGCGTGTAAAAAATTTTTGCAGGGCCCTGCTGAGAATGTAAAGTAGCATGATTTGAAGACACACAAATATGTTTTTCATGATAACTTTTTCAAACTGTAAAATAAAATTTAAAAATGTAAAATAAATAATTTTAAATACAGAAGAAATATTCACTGCTAACTGTGGGTAAGTGTCCAGGTGCATAAAGATGGACTGAAAAATAAGACTAAGGCATTTTGAAAAGAAAAATTTCTCCTTCCCTGAATTCTCTCTCTCTCCAGATAGCCTGAAACATCTGACTTTCATGTTTGTGATAACCTGCAAATTGTTGAAAGCCTGTTTATTTTACTGCACAGAAATTATAAAATTATTTTGTATGTTCAGTGGCACAATGAGTATAGTCTTTGGCTGTGTGAAAGATCTCTACATGTTTTAGCTCCAGTTAGATGAACATTGCTTTAAAAGTCTGCAGACACATGAAATTCTGTGCTAGCTATATCCTTCATGTCCCAAGGCATATGGAATATGTTTCTCACAAACATTACTACAGTGGCCAAAAAAAAAAAAAAAAAAAAAAGAAACTTAAGAATCTTCAAAATTAAAGATGACACTATTTAAAAGTAAATATTCACCATGAATAATGGTAGAATGCTGTTATGTCCATATTAGGCATACTATTTCTCTCTCAAATTAAAATACCATTAAGATTTTGTTTTTCTCTTAATGAAGATAAAAGTAATATTAAAAATATTATTAAGTAGAATCATGTACTTTATCAATAATGTTCAGCTCTTTTCCATATGTGAATAGTTGGTAATATATGTAGTTAATCTTGTGGAATTTTTAATAAATATGAATAGACTGATAAGAGGGGAAGTGGTGTTTGTGTTTAGATTGCAACCTAAATACAACTTTCTATTTTGCAATTCAGTATAAGTAAAAAGTTTTTAGCATATACATTTTGGTCTTGGATTATGTTCCTGAAGTTTTGTGATCTGAAATGGTGAGGGTTTTTTCCATTGTTTGTTTATTTCGTGCATTAATGTGGTTTTTTTGACATTTTAAACAGTTACTTGAAAGCTACAATAATTAAATAAATTGAAATTCTGCAATGACAAGGAAGCTGTTGTTAACAAAAGATCTTTTCTTTGCAATTTCTGTTAAAAAAATTCTTTTTTTTTGTCTGATAAATAGTACAAATCTGATGTGTTCAGTTCTTTTTTGTCCTAGACATACATAGAATTGTGCCAGTAGTAGAATGAGCATCTGTTTTTTCAGCTGCTTCGACAAAATCCCAATTCTGTGGAAATTTGCTCATGTCCCTCCTCCTCTTGAGCTGTCTTCGAGACAGTAGTGTGACCTGAAGAAAAGTGTCAAGGATTTGCTATTTAAATTTCTGACATGAATAGTGATAAAGTGTGATTATCCATACCAGTCATTAATTCCGCTTCCAAATGAAGGTTCATGCTGCAGCCAGCTGCTCAAGGAGCCCAAGGTTGCACTATTCTTTTCAGTAATTCATCAGTTACTTTTGAAATCTTTATGGGAGGTCTGGAGAAAGATTTGTTCATCAGTGATTGGAGATGCAGATTTAAATGCAAGTTTTTTTGTTTTTTTAATAATTACTAGTTATCTGCCTATGGGGTGGATAGAAGAGTCTAATTAGATAACTTATTTCAGTTCAATAATACAGTAAAGAAACATAAGAAACTTTATCCTTATGAAGACTATTTGTCTATGTATATGTTTGCAAATAAAATCTTGTGTCATTAAAAAATTTCTTTTCCAAATAACAGCAACCTTCTACTACATTTATGATAAAAAGCACTTTATCTGTAATCCTTTGGAAAATAAACATTAATGTATCTCCTTTTCCTCTCCTTATTTACATAGAAATGGTATGTCAGTAGCAGCTAAAGGATCCCAATTAATTTTTGTAAAACTCTGAAAACAGTTAGACTTTGAAAATTACTAGAATTGGGTTTCTTATACTGAACTCTAATCTTTAATGTATGAAATTAAACAAAACATTATAGGTACCTTTTCAAAGTTTTTGTTTCGTTTTATTGCATATATTGATCACTGGAACAAGAGCTCAGAGAATATACTCAAAACATGTTTTGTTGAGCATTAGAGAAGAAACATCAATCAACACAATGTAAATGCAATCATGATCATGGAAAACTACAAGTTAGATGAGTCTCCATAATGCAATCCTGTTTTGCTTATATTCTCACATGTTCTCCAATGTGAAGACAGTAGTAAGAAAAATGCATAGAATGATGTATTTTTACTGTGCTTCACACCAAGGAAAACTATGTTATTTGGTTGTGTTCTAAAACAGCAAAGTCATTCAGATTAAGACATCTACTGTGTTTCAGGTGACATTCTTTTGCATCATTATTGGCCAGTTTGAAATGATCTTGCTCCATATTCAGCAGTCCTGCCTTGTTGGTTAACTGATGTTTCATATAAGACCAAACTCTTGATATCAGTTTCCTTGATGTAGTTATCCTTATTTTGTGGAACAGAAATTTTAGCTTCTGCAACAGGGTTTCTGTTGAGTATAAAGTGTAGTTCTAAAATAGAAACTAACAGCTTATGTAGATTAGGCTTTAAGACCATTTGGGGCTGGCTTTTATCTTCTGCCCAGGAGATGATACTCAGACCTCTCAATACTTTAACTGGGCTATTTTAGAATGTAAGGATTTTTACTTTTCAGTTGTTCATTTTAGCTTTCTAATGTCCCATAAAGAATAAATGTATACGCACAAGAGAGAATCTTAATTATAGGGCAACAAAATTTCTGGATGTTCAGCAATAAAGGTAAAGACAACTAATTGGAATATAATGTAAGAACTGAATAACTCTGAATTAAATTTCACAATGGAATGTTTTTTATGGTACTGTGAAAACACTCTAATGTAAAATGTAAGAGCAGTTTGAAATACAAAAGCTGCCACTGACAAACTCTTGGAAACAGCAGGTATGTTAGTCAGAGTGAGGACTGGCATGAGTGGCTAGAGAATAGAGTTTGAAAAAAAAAAAAAAGTGGCAAGGTTTTGGATAACTTTGTGAATTAAATTATTTCACTAGACAAAAAAATGAAGACATGAAATGAGGAACTGATCTGGAATTTTTGTATAAGCAATTGTTTTTTATAAAATATGAATCTATTAGCACTGCTGTACTGCATTTCTCTGTTCATCACACTGGAAAATAGAATTCAAGCGAAAAGGTTGAGAAATTTTTTAAAAGTGTACAGTAAAAGGAATTTGTAGTAGAAAAAAAAATTCTTTAAATATTTTTTTCTTCCTCCTACAGGACACTCATGGATTATTCAACTAATCTACAGTATCTGTAACTTCATGACAGATCCTGAGATTCCTGATTTCTATTTTTCAGTTTTAACTTCCAACTAGTTTGACCTGTTCTTTCTATGCCTGAAAAAATTCCCTGCAATGTATACTGCAACATCTTTGGAGGCACATCAGAATGTTGCTTAGAGATCATGACAAACTTTTTTTTTCTGCATTTAATACAATTTGTGAGACCTAATCTTCATTTTCTGTTGCAAATATTCAGTGTACATAAGAATGGAATCAATCTGAGAAAAGATAGACACAGTATTCACTTGGGAGAATTATAGAGAAATTGTCAGGGCATGTAGGAAGGCAACAAGGAAGGTCAAAGCCCTCTTGGAACTGAAACTGGCAATGGAAGTAAAAGAGAACAAGAAGAGCTTCTTCAAATCTATCAGTAGGAAAAGGAAGAATAGGGAAGGTGTGGGGGCACTGCTGAACGAGGAGGCAGCCCTGATAACTGAGGATGCAGAGAAGGCGAGTTGCTGAATGCTGCCTTTGCTTCAGTCTTTACACCTAAGGCTAAACTCCCCTAGGTACTCCAGACCCTGGATGAAGAAGAGGAAGCCTTGAGGAGGGAATGCTCCCCACTGGTCAGTTTAGGCTGGGTTAGGGATCAATTACACAAATTGAACATTTACAAGTCCATGGGCCCTGATGAGATGCATCCAGGGGTGCTGAGAGAACTGCCTGGTATTATTGCTCTGCCACTCTCCATC
The DNA here is from genome assembly GCA_013399055.1 of Ramphastos sulfuratus. NCBI lineage: Eukaryota > Metazoa > Chordata > Aves > Piciformes > Ramphastidae > Ramphastos > Ramphastos sulfuratus. The sequence continues at coordinate 60,208 of WBNM01000532.1, read as the reverse complement.
ATTTTTGTCAAATTGTGGCAGACAGGAGAGGTGCCTGAGAACTGGAGGAGAGCCAATGTCACTCCAGTCTTCAAAAAGGGCAAGAAAGAGGTTCCAGGGAACTATCAACCAGTCAACCTCACCTCCATCACTGGAAAAATGATAGAGCAGCTCCTTCTGGGGGGCATCTCAAGGCACTTGGAAGAGAAGAAGGTTATCAGGAGTAGTCAGTATGGATTTACCAAGGGGAAATCATGCTTGAGTAATCTGATAGCATTCTGTGATGCCATAACTGAATGGGTAGATTCAGGGAGGCAAGTGGATGTAGTCTACCATGACCTTAGCAAGGCCTTTGACACCATGTCCCATGACAACCTAATGAGCAAGCTCAGGAATTGTGGGGTGGAAGAGGAGTGAGGTGGATAAGGAACTGGCTGCAAGACAGAGTTCAAAGAGTGGTAATTAATGGTGCCAAGTCCAGCTGGAGAGCTGTAGAGTGCCCCAGAGATCAGTGCTGGGTCTGGTGCTGTTCAACATCTTCATCAATGACATTGATGAGGGGACAGAGTGTCTGCTCAGCAAGTTTGCTGATGACCCCAAACTGGGAGGCTTGGCTGATACAGCTGAAGGCTGTGTGGCCATTCAATGAGACTTGGACAGATAGGAGAAATGGGCACACAGGAACTAAATGAGGTTCAACAAGGACAAGTGCAGAGTCCTGCACCTGGGAAGGAATAATAAGCTGCACCTGTACAGCTTGGAAGGTGATCTGCTGGCGACCAGCCCTGTGGAGAGGGACCTGGGAGTGCTGGTGAATAACAAGTTAGCCATAGGACAGCAATGTGCCCTTGTGGCCAAGAAGGCCAATGGGATCCTGGGGTGTATTAAGAAAAGCGTATCCAGCAGATCAAGGGAGGTTCTCCCTCCGCCTCTACTCTGCCCTGGCGAGACCTCATCTTGAGCACTGCATTCAGTTTTGGGCTCCCCAGTTTAAAAGGAACAGGGATCTGCTGGAGAAGGTCCAGCAGAGAGCTACAAGGATGGTGAGGGGATTGGAGCACATGCCTTATGAGGAGAGGCTGAAGGACTCAGGGCTTTTTAGTCTGGAGACTGGAAGACTGAGAGGAGATCTAATAAATGTCTATAAATATCTGAGGGTTGGGTGTCAGGAGGTGGGGGACAGGCTCTTCTCACTTGCTCCCTGTGATAGGACAAGTTGCAGCAGAAGAGGTTCCACCTCAACACAAAGGGAAATTTGTTTACTGTAAGGGTTACAGACTACTGGAACAGGCTTCTCAGACAGACTGTGGAGTTTCCTTCTTTGGAGATTTTCAAGGCCCATCTGGATGCATTCCTCTTTGACCTGAGCTATATTGTAGGGTCCTGCGCTGGCAGGGGGATTGGATTCGATGATCTCTTTGGGTCCCTTCCAACCTCTGAGATCCTGTGATCTTCTGTGTGAAATATTCAATTACTAAACAAGGTGTAAGAAGTGTTCTTCCTTCAGTCCCTCATATTGCAACTTATGAGTGTGATGCATCGAAGAGAAGATATGTGTTATTATCTATATATAAAAACTGTACTGACTTTGTGAATCTTCCCATGTCCATCTAGAGGTAGAAGATTGCTGCTCATCAATGTAGGAACAGTTAAAAAAGGAGCTACACTGTGTCAATGATAAGCTCTACAGCAATTCTCTGAATGTAAATCAGTAGCAAGGCAAAGATGGTTAAAAGTTGGTTTATGTTCTTGCACTGGCTATATATTCTCTGTATCAATGTATTTGTTTCTTCTGTCAGTGTTTTCAAGATGTATTTTAGAATATTCACAGTACTTTTGCTTGTGTTACTTTATGTTAAATTTAGCACTCACAGAGTGTATTAAATTTGAGCTTACCTGTCAATTAAGACTTCAGTGGATTAAGTACGTAGTTGGTCATTGCATAAGGATAAGCTTGATTTAGTTCAGCTTGAAATGATGACAGAGCAAATTCAGGTCTTTGCAAACACCTTTGAGGTCTTTGTGCCTCAAATCCATGCACTGATGGAGAAAACTATGTCTTTGTGGATCATCTTCTTAGTTTTATACATACATGTAAATACTAATATGTAAACACATTCACAAATATGCTTTAGGTGTAAAGGTTTTGTCTCTAAAGACCTCTACATGGAGGACCTCTGTCTGTTTTCATTGTTCTAGGACTGAAGGGAATAGCCCAAATGATTACAAATAATTCATCCCAATGCAAAATACGAATTTGTGTCTACAAATTAATAAATAAATAAATAAATAGATAGATAAAGAATCATAAGGAACATTAGCCATATAAGATATAAACAGTGACAAACAACTCCCTCATATTCAAAATTAATCACTGGATACTATATAGACAGCATCATGTGTTAGTCTGCATCAGATATTTCACTCCTATGGGAGCATGTGCTCTTGAAGGGAAGATTATATGCGATTCATAGAACAATCACGGTTTACATTTTTATTTCTTAACAACACATTAAGAAACCTTGTGATCTTCAAGTTTAATATTACCTATAGCACCAGAAGAAAGATCTTTAAAAGCATTTGTATTTAAGAAAGCTGTAAATATTGAATTTCATTATACTAAAAATCTTACTTTAAACTCGGTTCCATTGTTGCTTTACCTTATCAAAATGCTCTCCTTCAAGCTGAGCTGGCAAGATAATGCAGAATGGAGTATTTGTTACCATGTGTCAAGTACATAAACAGAAGAGAAGTAAATAGCTATGATTCAAAAATTAACATGCTTTTCCCTGAAGAACTACTGTTCACAAACATCTAATCAATTCAATAATGGTATGACTAGCTATATTCAATAGAGAAGACTGCTTGGTTATTTTATGGAGAAAGATATTGAGAAGGAAGTAATTGTAGTAGGAGCACATCTGAAAATTTCTAAAATACCTGCTTTGAAATTATTAGAATTTTAGCCCTCATATCACTTACAGTTTTTATAATGTAAACTTAAATCTGTTAATATAATCCCTACTCTATATGTGTTTTATTAACATCTCAGTATATTACATATTACATCACTTAAGCATAGTGAATAGGACAACTGCAAAACTGATAATGTCATCTTCATTCATTTAAATTGACACATAATGTAGCAGAGCAATTTAGAAAAGATCTGATTTGGCTTGCTTTTCTTGACCTGCCCAAGGAATTGTTGCAAGTGGTTGCAAGCTTAGCTGTGGCACAGCAGTATTCTTTCAAAGTCAGCACTGTTTTGATATTGACTTATGAGTGACTATGAGTAATTCACACAGTACTGATAAAGCAAGGATTATTTATTATATACTTATGTTTTCTATACAGTAAGAGTGAAAATAAATATTTAAATTTCCACTTTCAGAACCTGATGAAATAACATAAAAATATTGAATACATTTTCCTCTTAACCGGCTGCAACTGCATTGGCAAGTTTTATAGCTGCTGAAAAAAATATGCATGTATAGACTGGACTTTGAATAAATCAGGAAAGTTAGATTGAAATCTCAGTAATACTTTAATCATGTCCAAAATCACCTGATGTCTTTCCCTCTCTATTCACATGGATAATTTATAGATTACTGTAGAGGAAAAGCTTCTAAGTATAGGGAAACAATTTAAGCATGATCAATCTTATAGCCTGTCCCAGGTTGGGAACTATAGGGTTAAAATAGTCCTCTAGGGACTTGAAGATTTTCTTATTCAATCCCACAATTCTGCTATCTCTTCATAAGCTCACGCCAAGGCCAGCTTGTTCTCCTTTCCTCCCCCTCCAGCCTTGTGTCAGGCAGGAGCTGCGTTATCAGGACAAAACATGTAAGGATAGACCTGGTTGGGGCCTCCAGAGGCTGTGCTTAGGCCTCTTGGATGGCGGAGGCATGGGGGGGGGAGAATTGGAGCACTGGGGATGATAGATTTAGTTTTGGGTTGGGGGAAAATTCAGGGGGGTTGCTTATGGATTCTGTCTCTGCTTTGTAATCTCTATCTGTAACTCTCTTTCCAAATATAATTCTGTTTTTTTCTCCAATTCATTTGAGAGCTTCACTCTGTCGGCTCTTTAAACCCACGACATAGCCTCAAGCTAAAATTCATATTAAAACAAACACAAAGCCTTTCATTTTAACAAAGCAAAAAAAGCCATGTGGGAGTGTTGGGTTTGGAAATAGACACTAAGAAGACGACATTAAGCTGAAGTCTGGATGTCTTAGAACCATACTAGAGAGCTCAACATTCTGTTAAAGTTCTCTGGTAGGTGAGAAACATTTAGAATACAAAGCGTACAACTAAAACTTTGCTTTAAATGTTACTACATAGGCAAAATAATGACTTTATAATGCTTTTGTTTATTTATTTATTTATGATGAACTTGGTTTTTCAGTGGCCACATCTATTTTACAACTGGTAAAAAAAAATGTGGCGGAATTCATGTGCCATATATTGGGATATTATTTGATAAGCTCTACAATGGATAGATAGATAGATAGATAGATAGAAAGATAAATGTTCATATTGTATGATAAGTCTTCCTAACAATATAATCTGTTTTTATTTGTCTAAATGGTACAAGGTAAACCTCTGTTCATCTTGTATTTTTCACATCTTGCCATATGTCACCTAAACTGCAAAACTGTTCACATATATGCATTTACGCAGGCTGCCAGTATTTGTCATGTGCTAAGAGAGTAGCATAGTGCTACTATTGTATGAGTATGTTCAAAGTAACCCATCAGTATTGCTCACGTGTTTAAGCCCTTAATCATAACAGAGGGAGAAAAAGAAATTCCTCAGTGACAACAACTCTAATGCTTTCAAAATGTCGTTTTAAAAAATCTTTAAATGCTCATGTATAAGCATTTAGAAATTAAATATATAAATGTTTAAGAATTAATTGTACAAGAATTAATTGTACTTTTATAGAGAGTCAGTGGAGACATCTATGTTTGCAAATGAGAAATAAACAGTTCTAACACCTATCATTATTATTATTCTTCTTCACTATATTTCTATTCTTTACTGTTGAATCCATTCTCAGTGTTTTAGTTAATAAGGCATATCCTGTGCCCGTTCCTTCTCTGGTGAAGGGTCTAGTCTAGCTATGGTGAGCCAGGAAGTCTGGGGAGCCTTCCTTCATTAGTAGTGAAGATGGACAGATGACGGCCTTAGCCGGTTGAATTTAGCCATTGCAATTCTTTAAATAGCTTTTCAAACTGAAAATATTAGTCTTTTGGTGCTTAAAGCCTTTAAATATCTCCATGTTTAGGTAACCAAAGATATAATGTTTTCATTTAAACTTTAGGAAGCAAAAGTACCATTAGATACCTGCATAACTTTGTAGATATATTTCCCTGGATCTGCCTGTGGTTTTCATGACTGAGACAACACTAAGCCACACAGATGTCTGAAGAAAAACTTGCTGCTTGTGAAGCTCAGAAAAAAAGAATGATGAAAAGTCAGTGGTTTTCAACGATGTTTCCTCTTCCTGCTTCTCTCTTGGTTTAATGTGTTTGGAAGACTCTCGGTAGAATCTTACATGAAATCTGTAACAACATAGTCACCAGCTCTTCCTGGAATAGACCTAGGACAATGTCAAGAGTGTGACAATTGTATGCTTAAGATCTTGCTTTTTTTTTTTTTCCAACTCAATGTACAATTTTGCCCAGACATGACTTAAACTGAATAAGAAAACATTTCACTCTAATGGGTTAATCCTGGATGGATGCCAGGTTCCATTTAAAGTCACTATCACTCCCTCTCCTCAGCTGGAAAGGAGAGAGAAAATATAACAAGATTGATGGGCTGAAGTAACGACATGTAGAAGGAGAGATCATTCAGTAATCGTTGTTATGGATAAAATAGACTCATTTTTTAGTAAATTTGACGTATTACAAAGAATGGGATAATGAGAAATAAACTCAAAACTTAAAATAATTTTCTTCCATCTTGCTCAGCTTCTCCTTCTTCTCCCTCTTGCTGATGTTATACAAAAGTTTTTTCCCCCTACTTAAATATGCTGTCACAGAGATGCTGCTACAGTTGTTGATTGACTCAGCCTTGGTCAGCCTTGATCAGAGAGAGTCATTCCCCACTGGAATGGGCTGCCCAGGGAGGTGGTGGAGTCGCCCTCCCTGGAGGTGTTCAAGGCACGTTTGGACGTGGCACTTGGTGCCATGGTCGTCTCGAGGTCTGCGGTAATGGGTTGGACTTGATGATCTTTGAGGTCTCTTCCAACCTTGCTTGCTTATACTGTGAGTATATTTCAAGAGAAGACTTGGATCCAACTTCTCCTCTGGTATAGGGGAAGCTTCTCATAGACATTGTTTAAAAAAAATACTTGTTTTTGTGCTTTATTAATTAAAAAAATACTTAAAATATGTAATTGACTAGTTACTCTAAATCCGTATTTTTAATTTTGTGTCAGTTTACTACCAATACTAATATTATGTCAGTTGAAAGACATACATTTGAGTATTTATTGTACCTATTCTCCTAAATAGTGTCGCTGTTCAGGATACATCTCCCATTATACATTTTATGTATGAATCTTTCAGTCATGTAGCCATTATTTAAAGACATTATTTCAAAAGCAACCTGTTTGGGAATCCAGGTTAGAAAGTAGGGAATGGTGGCAAGAAAACAATTACCATGCATTTCACATGGTTCATCTGTTCAGAGAGAATAAGGCTAATGCTTAAAAATGGTGTTATTATCGATTCATCTTGACAAAAAAAGGTGGTATTTTGACTTCTCATCTGAAGAAAACAGTATCTAAACTTATAGTGTGAGACACAGCAGAGAAATGTAGTGTGATGTCCTTGTTATCCATTTTCTGAATGTATACATCTGGAAAGGATGATCTGCACAGTGTTGTATCTGGTTTGAGATTTAATGTGTAATAATTGTAATTTATTTATATGCGTACATATTTTATATAAATTGTACAGAATTTGTTTATCTACGTGATTAAGATAATTAGATAATTAATCTACTAAAATTGGTTTCTCTGATGAGATATTGTGAATAGCATCCTTCCTTTATAAAAAATAAAAATTAATAATATTTTTTAAAAGTTATACAATTAGCACTGTAAAAGAATATCAGAAGAATGAGTAGTAAACAGCAACTGCTGCTACATTGCATGTGCTCTTGATTTGCATTAGTTTTTGCTTAACACTAAATTAAATAAAACCTTTACAATTTTGTGGATATAAATACACAGAAATTTAAAAATTATCAATCAAAAATGTAAAACTTAGTATAATACGACAAACTTATTTTAAATTATTTTCCCTTCACTATTTGTGAGTAGTATATAATACTTTACTGTCAAATTCTCCTAATGTGTGAGTGGAAGAGGAAAATGAAAGGACAGCTGGAGAATGAAGGGAACTTACTGGTGATGGGAGGAAAAGAGTGAGTGTGTTAAAATATTTTAGCACTTTCACATTGATCCAATTTGGGTTTTATCTGCAAACCTGGACAAATTTAATTAAGACTGTTCTTTTTATGCTTCTTGATTCACTTGATGCATTTAACTCCCATTCTTACTGCACCAAACTTGTACTCTGAAGATTATCATTGAAATATGGATTGTGTAAGGTACAAAAATTATTCCAGTCCTTAGGCAGATGCCTTCATCTGAAAGTACATAGGTATTGCGAACCTATAAAGTGTCTCAACTAGAATATAGACAAAACACTCATTGTAGGTATGCCTAATGTTCATTTATGCATAAAAATAACCCTTTAAAGTTACCATTATTTCGTAAACCATGCTTAGATGATTGCTATTATTTGTTTACTAATGTTGTCAATGAGGTGACACACACACACACACCTCACTATGGGGAATCTCAGAATATCTTTGAAGTTTTCTGTGAGCCACAGACTCTTATTTTCTGCTTCATGGTGTGTAGTAAGAGCTACAATAACAATAATCTGGAAGTAATTGCTGTCTCTAAATTACTCCAGTTGAGCTTTCTCTGCAACTTTGCACACCAGTTTCTCAAAGGCCAATGCACAAAATCTGTCTTAGAGGGAAAAAACCCAACTTCTGAGAAATTATTTTTTTGTTTATTTCTCTCAATGAAATCAATAGGGTAGGATTGTGAACAAGTTAAGAATTCTCTGTATGTAAAATACTTATGCAGTTATTTTGTGTGTATAAAAAGAAATAGTATAGATCCTGTGATGTTCCATTTGCTTAGGTAATGACTCTGTTTCATATGTTCACAGTTGTGGCAAACGCATCTGCAAAGCTCTGTGAAGGCTAACAAAACTGTTTACAAGTGTGTTTAAGTTTTCAAATAAGTAGCAACATATAAACAACTAGGAGAAAATTACTCTCTGGCAGTGTAACATTTTATAAAACATACACAAAGTAGAGATTTAAGTAGTGATAGGAAGTTGATAGTTTCATAAACAATAGGTATTGGCTATGCACCTATTCCTTTTATGTCTAAGCAAAGAGATTTTGAGAAATAAAAAGCATTTATTCTTTTCAACTCTTAAAATGTGATTAACATAGAGATCAAGAATTTGCTGAAGCTAAAAGATAAAATGTAATCAGGTCATCTGTACTGAATTTATGAGGAAAATAATTGAAAACTAGGTAGATTTTTCACTGACTTAGACACTTGCGGTCCTCTAAACTCATGCTGTGAAATGAATCTGTGCAAACTAGATTATAGCATCTTTAGATTACGTTGACAAATGTGTGACAAATGTGCACATTGCTTTCCAAATGTCCATTTATTTCATGGATACGAGACTCATTTTTAGCACTTTGAAGTGCAGAGCAGCTGAGTTTTGGGTGCATCTATATCTAAGTTTCACTTCTGATCAGATGAGACCTTCAAAACTTAATCTTCCAGATAATCCGTTGTTACATGTGATTGACTAATAAAGCCTCACTATGGAAGAAAGCTTGGTGAGATGGGCAAGGGGTCATGTACCCAATTGACAACTGATAATTATATACTGAAGTAGATCAACTGGTGATGTAAATGTTTTATCCTGTGTTAAATTGAAAAGTGTATCTCCCTTAGACAGACCAGTGAGAAATGTAATACACCACTCAGTCCAACACAGAGTATAAAATCTAAACAACAAACAAAATAATTTCAAAGAGATCCATGGGCTTCAGCTGACTTCTGCAAAAGTATTACTTCCTGGTGAGTGAGGATCCCAGCATCACAATAGTGAGCATATTAGGGAACAGTAATGGGAATCACATCGGTTTTGTGATTGAACTGTGAATTGTAATTGCTGCATTTTTCTAAGTGTAACTTAAATTGGATTGTACTATCAGTATATTTTATATTACTCTGCCAAACCAAAAATCCCATGTAACATCCAATATCTTCAAATAAGTATATTTTACCTTAACCACTGCACCCGTCACATGTGATATTCTAGAGAACCTCATCAAAGAGTAATAGATTGTGACATCATCATGCTTCATTTCCACTTTGAAAATAACAATGGAATTATTTAAAAAAAAAAAAAAAACCCAACCTTGGCTGGAACAAGTTCTTCAAGAGTATACCTACTTCAATAGCTAGTTGTTTTTCAGTTCACAGGAGCTAGCCTACAGTGAATCAAATTGCTCCTTTGTTTCCTGGGCAATAAATATTTAATTCCTTTTAGACCAGTTGAGATATAGTCTTATGAGGGGATTTCAATTTATGTAAGGCTATGGAAATCCCTCCAGACAGGGAAAATGTAGTAATCTGTTGCTAGAACAGCTTTTGTCTAGGATGCAGTTTTACCACAAATGCCTCAAAACCTATCTTACTGTTTCCACCCTGTTGCGGTAAGATTGTAGCAATACCTTGACAGCTCCATTGCTCCACATTTCGCTGTTGAGAAATCAGACTGTAACCGTAGGGGCTGTGATGCTTGGGGGTATGGTTTAGAGTGAACCTCATAGAGGAGGGTTATCGGTTGGACTTAGTGATCCTGAGTGTCTTTTCCAACCTGACTGTTTCTGTAATTCTGTGATCCTGAAATAAGGAAGAAACAATAAAGCACACTGATAAAGTTACCTCTACATAGTTCCTACTATGTTAATAATATAAAAATCTTATTCATCTACTTCCCTTGCATTCCATTAATCTGTATCTATGAAAGAAAAACATTATCTCAGCTTCACTTAGTACAGCAAGTAAACCTGCGAGACTGCCCCCACCCCCTTCCCCTCCCTGTCTCATTACTGCTGACAGTTGGAAGAAATGCATGCTTCAGTTATTTGCCCAGAGCTGAGTGTCCCTTTGTTAAGGGTAAAACTTGTTTGCTTTATTCAGTATCACTCTGTGAAGAAAGGGAGAGTGATGGAAGGGGAGTAAGAGGGAGCTTGTTAATTTTACTGCCAGCTTGTAATCTAGAAAATACACAAATGGATAATAAAAATAACCTGCAAGCTTTGTGTAGCTTTTGATGAAAGTTTTATAGAGAATGTAAATAATTCCATAGTGGAACAAAAAATTACACACAGTCAAAGCATAACACTGTGATTTGCCATAGTGATACCCCACTGAGAGAGTTTACAATTGCCGCCTTAGACATTTGACATCAGCTTGGAGCATACTGGTATGTTTTATGAGAAATACTATCTTAATAGCCATCTTTATCCCATTTTACCTATTCAAATGTGTCACTGACATTGTTCACAGGCAAACTTGTCATCCTTAAGATGAATGCAAAGGTGAAAAGGGCTATTTCAAAAACTTATAAATTAGGTCATCAGTCATTTTCATTCCATACCTCAATGATCAAGTACAATTTAGTGTTCTTATAGCTCAGCTGAAAGTACTATAATATTCAGAATGATGTCTTTTACACTCTATATATTTATGGTTTTTGTTTTCAGTATTCTTAGTAAAGAAATTTGCTTAAATGATTCTAACATTTAAAAGAAATATACTACTTAGAAATCACATCAAAGTTGTAATATATATTACAGAAACTAAGAAAATTATTCAGTGATGCACTAGTCATTATATTATGTATTTATATTCCTTTGTTCCATGATCTAATCAATTGAAAAAAAATAATATCACAGACTCACGGAGTGGTTTGTATTGGAAAGGACCTTAAGATCATTTAGATCCAACTCTCCTGCCATGGACAAGGACACCTCCTGCTAGATCAAGTTGTTCAAGGTCCCATCCAACCTGGTTTCCAAAACTTCCAGGATGGGAGCCTCCACAGCTTCTCTGGACAACATGTTCCAGTCCCTCACCACTGTCATGGTGGAAAATTTCTTTCTAATGTCTAATTCAAATCTAGCTTCTTCCAGTTTGAAGACATTATGGGTCATCCTGTCACTGCATACCTTTGTAAGAAGTTCCTTTCCAACTATCCTGTAGGCTCACTTTACATACCCCTTCAAATACCCCTTCAAATACTCCTTCAAATACTATAGCTCTCATGTCCAAAGAAATATTACAATAACTTTTAGTAAAAATAGTAATTAACAGAATTTATAAGCTCAACGTGTGTGTTTCTCCTATAAATAATCTGCACTTGACCTATTTAATATAATTGTACAGCTCAGTCTTCAAGCTCTACAGAGGTAAAATGTAGTTTCTAGCCTAGTATTTTTTCTGAACAGGTCAAGGGAGATGATTTTCCTCTGGTATAGGGCAATTGTGAGGTCAAATTTACAGCACCATGTCCAGTGCTGTGCTCTTTTGTTAGGAAAAAAAAAAAAAAAAAAAAAAAGCTGTGTAGGAATTTTCTCCTGAATGTAAATCACCTGGTGGTGGTGCTGATTACATCAAGAACTGAGTAGTGTCTCAACAAAGATAAGATGTGTCATCTCTGCCTCACCAAGATAGCAGCTGCCTGGAGAGGGGATGGTGTTAAGGGCCCCTGGAATGTGCAACAAAGATAAGTACATCTTGGCCCAGGGGTACATAATGAACAGGTGGGTGGCAAAGTAGAGTGGAGGCCTCTCTGGCACCAACCCCTGCAAGCACCCAGAAAAGACTCCTGGCAGTAACATTTGAAAGTGACATATGCATTATAATGTGGCTAAGGTGAAGGGCCAGGGGGAGGTTCAATAAATGAATTGCATAGAAGTCCCAAGTTTTGCCTGCGTTTGGAGAAAACTGCCTGAAAACATTACATGCTGGAGCCTGCCCAGAGAATAAAAAAGAAACATCACACTGAACTCACTCAGACTTCTCCTCCCATGAAGACAGCACAAGCTGAAAAGGATGTGGACCCTGGGACATCTCTCTCTCCCTCACTTCCTCCAGCCTAAGACAGAAAAGTGCCTCAAAGTGGTAACAAAATTTCTCTTTTCTCACTCTCTTTCTCCATTTCCCCCCTCCTCTCTCTCCCTTTTCTCCCTTCTTCTGTTTTGCTTACTTTAATAAATAGCCTCGCTTTGATATTTGACCTTCTTTGTGCCTTAATTTCACACAGGGGAATGTTTCCTAACTTCTGGACCAAGACAAGCTGTAACACAGAACACATGATGAAAAACTAAAAAAATTGTATTTCTTCTTGAGGATAAAGAAGGATCTTGCTGCCGTCGAGTGATAATATAATGCTTATGGAACCAGATTCTTCCTTGTAATAGGTTGGAACCTCCTCCTCCCCACTACTACTTGAAATTACACAGACTAACTCAGACAGTTTTGGAAATAAGATGAAGCTATATTTACAGCACTGCAGAACTTACGAGCATATATATACAATATATACAAGTTAGAAATAACACAGAACTCCCAGACAAAAGCAAATTGCTCAGGGCTACCTCCCCCCCCGCCCCCTTTTCTGTTTCCAACTTCTTCTATCTCAGAAACCCACACATAAACAAAACAGAAACCCATAGTTTATATGATTAGTTGATGAAATCAGAGATGAGGTGTCAGAGCAGGTGGGGATTAGAAGAAAAGGTGATTACATTAAGCGACCCAGAGTCCAAACAGAGAGAAGTGAACAGGGCAACATCCCAGGAGAGAAGAGCACCCCATTGTTTATGTTTTGACTTTTAATCCCACTCAGCAAACCAATGACTTATATAGACATCATCATTATTTTCTTTTCACAACCAATGATCTTATTTCTCTCATTAGAATATCCTAATTAGCCTCAAACCAGCACATCTCTATTTGTACAAAGAAACAGGACAAAATGTAACAGGAACAGCTTGGAACAATAGAAATTCTGGCTTAATATAAGGAGAAAAAAAAATTACAATGAGAGTGGTCAAATGCTGAAACAGATTCCCCAGATACACTATGGACTCTTCATCCTTGGAGAATTTCAGTACTTAAGTAGGTAAGGCACTGAAAACTTTTTTCTCAGCAGACACACTTTGAGCAGAAAGTTGGGGATCAGGTGATTCACCTCTTTTAATCCAAAATCTAGGAGTAAAATGTATCGAGAAAACCAAATTAATTTTTAAGTTTTTCATAATGTACACTGCTTAACTACTGAGAGAAAAGTACTTCTCAGGATAGAATTGTGAAAAATAGAAAAGATTAACTACTAGGTGAAAAGTCTATAAGAATATGAATAAGAAAAAAATTGCAGAGTTACTGTTACATACCTAAATTAAAAGTTTCTTCTCCTATAGGTTTTTAGGTTGTTTTTATTTCAAAACAATGGGGGTTTAGAGAAAGCTGTGTTTCATTATCTTATGAGGAAAAACATTAAACTTGCTAATCTTTAGAAATAGTAGGCCTTTGGGAAACCTGTAACAGAATGTAAGACAGACATTTGCATATGTCAGCTCGACTCTACGGAAAAGTAAACAAGCCACAAAACATTGAAATGAATATACATGACCTTCCCTTAATTTTTATAAATTATTCTTTCTTAAGCATTAAAAACTCTCAAAAGCTCTCTGTTGAATCTTCCTATTTCAACATATAAACCATTGTAATGATAATAACAAAATCAAAATATACCTATAAATTTAGTGAAAATAATATCACTATAAAGAAAATCACTTCTTGCTTCTCAGTTGAGTATGAGTGATTAGTGCATAGTGCACATTTAATAACTCTGTTCAAACAAAATAGACACCCTGAGATCAATTCCAATCTGAATGATCTTGCTGTCCTTGCATTCTATGCAGAAAATAGCACTTATGCTGTGTAGAATTTAACAAAAAAAGTTCTCAAATTTTGATTCCATCAGAAACAATTTGTAAATCCCCAGGGTAAAAAATAAACATCATCTTCATCAACAACAACAAAACTTATATTTGAAATCTAAATTTTAAAATAAAACAAAAAACAACCCCACATATCCACAAAAAACAATGCTGCTTATTTCCTTTATTGCATAATAATACATAATGTACAGGAACTTCGTTCTTTTCCCTTCACAGACTAGAATTTCAAACATTGAAATTAGCTATAAAAAAAAGATTAATCATATATGATGAGCAAACCACATACTTAAACAAAAGCAAAAAAGCAAAACTGTTAGCTATCTTTCTCTTGAACTATTTATCTAATGGAAAAGACGACTATAACAATGCACTTCCAAGAAAATGCCTTTTACTTTCTTTTATTCCTTAGAGGAAGATAAATAGGGATATCTTTACAGGCTGAGAGAGTTGGGCCTCTTCAGCCTGGAGAAGAGAAGGCTTCCAGGAGACCTTGTAGTAGCCTTCCAGTATCTGAAGGGGGCCTACAGGAAGGCTGGGGAGGGACTATTTACAAGGTCTTGTGATGACAAGACAAGGGGCAATGGGTTTAAACTGGCAGAGGGGAAATTGAAACTGGATGTTAGGAGGAAGTTCTTTCCTGTGAGGGTGGTGAGTCACTGGAACATGTTGCCCAGGAAGGTTGTGGCTGCTCCCTCCCTGGAGGTGTTCAAGGCCAGGTAGGACGAGGCCTTGAGTAACCTGTAGTAGTGGGAGGTGTCCCTGCCTATGACAGGGGGTTGGAACTAGATGATCCTTGAGGTCCCTTCCAACCTTATCATTCTATGATTCTATGAATATGAATTCCCTTTGATCTTATGTAATTAATCATATATTTATAAAAGTAATTTCACTGGTCCATCTTCAGATGTATTTTTGCTTCTATTCTGTTGTGAGATCATTTACTGTCTTTGTGAAAACTTAAAAGTATTTCATCCTTCTGCTTTGCTGCATAATGTTACAAAACTGCTAAAAAATTACAGTTCCCATAGTATAACAATATGAATCAAATTTACTCGCAGCTTTCTCAAGGAATCTTTGCATTTTACTTAAGATTATTTTCTCTTTCATGTATATAGCTACCACATGGCATCTGAACAGTCAATACAAGCCTTAAACAATAGAAAAAGAGGAAAGAAGTGAACATGAGTATTATTCTACGGTACGAGAAATTGTACTGAGAAATATTAAACAGTTGTAGCTACCAGAGTACATGAGTACTATGAAATTTCTTGGACATTTTATGAAACTTTAAACTGTTCAAAATAACTATTGCTTCTAGTCGTCACCTGTAAATCAACTCAGGCCAATGGCAGCAAAGTGATGGATACCCACCCATTTCAGGAATTTGCTCATAAGACACAAGCTAAAACAGTAACAAGGCACAGATAGATGTTTGTGTTCAGATTAACATCACAAGGTCAGAGTGCCTAGGCATATCAATGAGGGATTTCAACTAACACTCTAAGAATGTTAATCTTGAGATGTATAATAAGAAACTGGAGAAGAAACTGAATCTTAATGATGTTGTCTATTTTGATTGTCTAAGAAAATATTTATATCAAAGTAATCACTGAGATTGAAATTTGTTCTTGTACAGGGCCTGTTTCCTGAAAATGTCAGCATTGTCCTGGTTTTTAATTACAATTTTATTTTTAATTTGTTTCATTTTGCTAGGATGTTAATAAAGCATTAAATGAAAAATGCAGTGTAAAGTCTTTATTTCTTGAACTAAAAAGTACAACAAAATAAAATAATGTCGTGACAGTCATGCAGTACTAATTGTAAGATGACTCTCTTTGTGCCAAAACATGTTAAGGCTGTACAAGATTAGTTAACATATTCATTTGTAGAGGCGAATAACCAGAAGACAGTGGGAAAGACCTTTCAAGAGCGTAGCAATTAATGTCTAAAGAACCCATCAGCTTCCTAAAATGGCCTGTTTGTTTTCCAGTATTTCCAATATATGGTATTTTGTTCATGAATATATGATATTGAAAATGCAATTTTCATAATATACATAATTTTCAATACAATGTTATTCAAATTTGCTTCTGTACATCCTGTGAATTGCAGTAGCAGGAAAAATAATCTGAAATTATGTGTAATACATTCAGTCTAAAATAAATGTTAAGAAATCTGATTTTGTGAAGTACACTGTACTAGGCCATCTAAACTATTGTATATTCATAACAGAAATGTACTGAATTAACAAGCTTTGGACTCCAACACATTATAAGCATAAGATGAAAAGAAGTACTAGTCTTTAAACTTCCAATAAGGAGCACTAAGCTTTCTGTTTATGTAACGTATGACAGAGCTATTTTGAAATGTAAATACTTATATGTTTGAATGTATATTTTTTATAAACACATACACACATACATCTGCTCTTCCCAGGTGAATCATCTATTAAACTATTATGCATATAACATTTCTAAAGTACTAACTTCTGTTCTGCATTTTAAAAATGCAAATGGAGATAAATAAGTTAATTATTTAAGTCACCCTGTCATTCCTACTCCTTCCATACCAAGAAATATCTTCCTTCCAGCTTCGGTCTTGAATAAGCTCAGATATATCTACAATACTTGTATATGCACACAAAAAACCCTCTTTTGCAGTATATTAAGCTGTGACAGCTCTTGCTGATTGATAAATGAGAAAGTGAAAGAATATGTATTTTGAAATAGACAAAAAAAGAGATAATATTAATACATTTAAATTATTCCTAATGAAGTAGGCAGGTATTCTCAGTCACATTTGCTGTTTTTGAGGGATATCACAAGACAAAAAAAGTCATAACTAGCAAATTTATTCAGAAAATTTCCCCATATAAATCTCTTAAATTTAGGAAAACCAGCAAATGACATCCTACCATACTGAATAGCTCCTTACTAGTGAGCTTACAACAAAGAGGAAGGATGCTAGGTTAAGCAAAACTGAAGTGAACACATTCTAACTCCTTGTTAGTCTTTAAGATATTTTTCCTGTCTTCTTGATTTTAACTGTGCAAAAATAATAATAAGAAAACCACATACTCTGAGTTGCAAGTTGATTAGTTAATTTGGCTCCCTATCCTTAGAGAACTAAAGCTTTTGTACAGAAAATCTCTGGAACCCTCTCCAGGCCAATTTTGATGCATTAAATCAGTACAAGAAGAATCAGAAAATAACTATTAATTGTAAACTGTGGAAAATTAATGCAGAGAAAAATGTTAACATGATTCCAATCTTCACGTCTTCCATTTCATTGTTATTCTGAAAGGATTTCTGAACATTTGGGAACTGTAGAAGAACATGCTGTTAGAAATTATAAGGAGGGGAATTGCATAGGAAACTTGTTTCTAAAAAAAGAATTGTCATGACTTCGTCTGCAGGGAGATCAATAAAATCATGCACTGTATTTAAATGTTTTATCCAAGAAAAAGAGAACAATATTAATTATAGCCTTCAGCTCTTTTCATAGCAATCCTTTGATAATTACATTAAAAATAGTTCAAGAGAAAGAACAGAAGTAATTTAAATGTGTATTTCTTCATAAGATACCCATTTATGTATTTACTTACTTTTTTAAAGATAAGAATGCATTTTGAAGGAAGACTTTGTCTCTAAGTTAGACATGTGTTGTTTGCACAGAGGTAATTAACACTAAAGACATTTCTTTAGTGTATGTTATAATTGCAACTGCATAAAAGATGGTATATGACAGCANTTGATGTAGCCCAGGACTCGGCTGCTGTCTGGGCTGCATGTGCACACTGCAGGTTCATGTTGAGCTTGTCATCAACCCAGACCTCCAGGTCCTTTTCCTCAGTGCTGCTCTCCAGCCATTCATCACCCAGCCTGGATTTGTGCCTTACACTTGGCCTTGTTGAATGGTATCAACTTTGATGATACCTGCTGAAGACTTTAAAACTATTGTTGAGCATGTCATCATGTGGTATGAGATATCACTTTTGTCAATTGAGATCATCTGTATCCACTCTTAACCTATTTTATATCTTCGACCGCCTTACCGATGAGCAGTGTAAGAAGAAGAAAATAACTTGACTTTGTGTAAGCACTTCTCGGCAATAGCTAGAACATCTTTGCATTATCAAGACTGTTGTGATCACAAATCCAAAACCCAGCACCTTATAGGCTGCTGTGAAGAAAATTAACTCCCATTCACACCCAATATGCTACCAAAATCAACTTATTACAGAAAATGAATGAGATAGAATGCAGTCATAGTAGATGGTCTCCTGACACAGGCATTTTAACAGTAGTTATAAGTTAAATTCTTCTTATGATAAATGCAAATGAGATATAGCATCACATGAAGTGTTCCAGATGTAATTAATTGTCTAACCTAGGATAGCAGTCTAGGCTTTTCCAATCAACTGCAAGAAATACATGCTTTCAAAAGACTATTAACCTTTTTGCTGTTGTCTCGAAAGACTATTAACCTTTTTACTGTTGTCCCAGTCCTTTTCACACCTGGGGCTTCACATTTGTACTTGAACAGTGACCTGCTTTCAAAAAAGGGGATGAATATCCTTCCACCAGATTCACTCACAGCTGTTTCTTAACCTGTTATATCAACCTGTGACGAAGTCCACATTATGTCAGGTGAGAATTCAAGGATATCATCAACTAGATATGAATGCTAACAATGAGATTATTATAATTATGCAGAATATTTAATTAAGATATGTCCTGCATGATTTTTCAGGTTTATGTTGGATGTACTAGGAGGGTTAGCTAAGGTGCTAACCCCTCCTGTGATCTGCTTTTGGCAACATATGTTCCTAAAGTATGCTTAAATTGAATTCAGATTACATAGTTTTATATCGTGGTATCTTCACACAGATTCTTTTAACATGCATTAAATTTCTTTGGTTTAATTTTGTGATTTAGCATTAAAAAATAAAATAGTCCAGAAGTCTTTTCACTGGAAGAATTTTTCTTCTTTCTTCTATTTCAATTTTCCACTTTTTTTTTACCTTTCTGGAAAAGGAGGAAATAAATAAGAACTACAAAAAAAGAGATGGACAAACAATATTACATGTATTTGTTTACTTTTCACTTAGGAAAAAAGGATATTTTAAACATATTTTGTTACAAAAAAAAAAGAAAAATAGTAGTTGTGAGAATAAACTATTTCTGTGTAAAAAATCAAAGCTATATATCATGATATATTAAAGATATTTATTGTTTCTCTAATTTGATGAAAATATATTTGACTATTTTTACCTTCTTGGAAAATGAATTTGAAAATGATTTGTGAAGAGAATCATCTTGCTATGAGTTTAAGAAAAAAAATATAAATTTATTTTCTAACAATTATAAAACTCATTTTTCACATTTTTATGGAATGTGTAGATACAGAGAAGAAATACGACTGAAAATTGACTGAAAAATTAACCCAAACTAACATTTATCTCTATATTCCCATATGTTACTCTAACATATTTTTTATGCAGATAGATTTTCCAAGCATATTTCAACAGTACTTAGAACACTTAAAACATTCTAAAAATGGTACTTACTAATGAAATCATATCTAAAGACTGGATTTTTGAAGCAGATGAAGTATGGGCTTTTTTTTCCCTTAGCTCTTACAACACCACAGGCTATGATATGAAAGTACATCACTAAGTGAATTATTTTGTTTTACTTTATCCATCTGAGATGTTCAGGGACTTTCTTACAGACAAGTTTTCTCTTTCCCTCTAGAATTATATTTAATCCATTTTTCACTAGGTTTATTTATATTGCTCATGGTTCAAGGAGCATTTTGAGTAGGTAGATAGTTTAGACGAACTTAAAACCCTTGGAGTTTCTCCGTTCAGATAGGCATTGATGNGAGAGGCCTCGAGCACAAGCCCTATGAGGAGAGGCTGAGGGAGCTGGGATTGTTTAACCTGCTGAAGAGGAGGCTCAGGGGAGACCTTATTGCTGTCTACAACTACCTGAAGGGTGGTTGTGGCCAGCAGGAGGTTGCTTTCTTCTCTCAGGCAACCAGCACCAGAACAAGAGGACACAAAGTCTCAAGCTGTGCCCGGGGAGGTTTAGGCTCGAGGTGAGGAGAAAGTTCTTCACTGAGAGAGTCATTCCCCACTGGAATGGGCTGCCCAGGGAGGTGGTGGAGTCACCGTCCCTGGAGGTGTTCAAGGCACGTTTGGACGTGGCACTTGGTGCCATGGTCTGGTCTTGTGGTCTGTGGTAGTGGGTTGGACTTGATGATCTTTGAGGTCTCTTCCAACCTTGCTATACTGTGATACTGTGATACTGTGAAATTTCCTCTATTTCCTTCCAGATAAAGATTTACTCTATGAAAATCATTTCATCTCAACAACTATATTTGAACTATCCATCCTACTTCATGGTTTTAGGTAATGGTCATGAACTGGCATTTCCAGATGACAAATCATTACATCTGAATTACATGCCTCTATCTGATCAGGCTAATCTAAATGTAGTAGACTACATTTATCTTTGTTGCTTATAAAAATAACAATGTAAAAGGGGAGACTAGTTCAAATGTAGTTATCTCTATGTGGTGAAAGGAATTCTTATTCTGGATTGTTTGGAAAAAGGCAACTGTATTTTGCACTTCACTTTTCAGGTACTCAGAAATTAATACAGTTCTGGAAACAGTTTTATATTAGAAAGTATTCTTCAAAAATATTAAGTACAGACATTTACTTTGGTTGTGCTAGGGTGCTATTCATAATATTACTACTACCAACCATTTACCAATGAGCAGAAGATAAATCGCTTTACCTGTTTGAATGATTGCTCTCTTTGGTTTTTCCATCTGCAGCTGATACTGGCTCAAGTAATTTATTCCTTTTGGCAAGCTGTCTTCTTTTGGAAGAAGTATGAAAAAATATGTGTGAATTTATACCTTGCTGATAAAAGAAATTTTCAGTATGAAAATAAATTATGAGGGGTGATTTTGTAAAAAGGATTATGTTTTCAATGTTCTATTTTACTACCAAAGAAATGATGACACTGACAGGATAAACAACAAAAATAGGTGAGAATCAAAAGAAAATGAAAAAATGAGAACTAGACATTTTTATTTTTTATTCACGAATGTTTCACTACTTTTTCAATCGTTGTTTACAGGACAGTAGCTCAGGAGGAAGAAACTCTCAAAAATTACATAGTTTAGCCAGTCCTTGAATTTTTCATATCTTTATTTGAAGGTTTCAGATTGCCCATAAACTGACTATAAAGAGTAAGCAAAAATCAGAAAACAAATTTAACATTGATGAAAGAAATATATAATGTTCACCTGTCATTCCCAAGCAGTTTCTGGAACACTACAGATAGTGGTGACATGCATTTAAACTTTTGCCAAATTCTGAAGACACAGCTCAATGCACTACAGGCGGCTGCTGTGAAACTCTGTTGGTTTTGGGTATTGATTTTCTAACATTTCTAAATCATTTTGGTTATCTAATGTAACAGTGTAAGAAGAGCTACCAGTATAGAAATGCAGTGTTATTAAAAAGGCATAATCTGCACCTTTATTATCAAAATGATAGATTCCATGATGGAAGATATGTATGTTTTTGATAATCTAGTCCCCAGATTCTATTTATTGAGTTTCTCGCATTGGCTTTTCTTTGGAGAGGCAAAAAACAGTTATTTTATATTGAGTTATTGATTGCTTTTCTCTATGACTACTATTTGCTCTACTGTTACAAAACGATTCAAAATTAATAATCCATATTAATTTTGATGTCCAGGCAGAGATTGTTAATAATTATGAAAACTGTTTATTTACATTAAATCTTGCCAGAAAACTTGTATACAAGGTTCGAAACGCACGGTTTGGAAGTTTATACCTACAGAGAACAGGCAAAACTGGAACACTTTAAAGGTAACCAGCATAAGCAAACATTTTTTACTGGAAGAGAAGGTTTGTGCGGTCATTTATACCGTTTGCAGTTAATTTTCCTGCTTATCCACTAGATGGACTCAGGGAAGTTTCTTTCTGCTTATGGCAGAAGGCAATTAATGATTACAAGAGGCTTTAAGTATTTACTCACAAAAATATTATGGGACAGTACCCAAAGCACATGGCGGGGTTGTTGCCGGGCCGAAAGCTGTTAGAGGCTTTGGAGTGTCCCCAAGTTCCTGGGTACTGGAGAAAGGAGGCAGATGGTCTCTGACCTGGTCCTGGCTCTCTTGGCAGGAGGCTTTCAGGTGCAGGCAGGATGTCTTGCGGTGTGCAGTCTCAGCATGGTGTCACGCCGGCTATGCAGGCTGAACGCATGGAGGCATCAGAGCCACAGCTCAGGATCATTGAGGTAGTAAGCAGGCACAGATACAATGGCAGACCACCGGATACAATGGCAAAGCACCCATATAATAGCAGAGCACATATATAGTAACAGAGCACATGTGCTCCCTGCTCATCCCTTTATATCCATTCAGCCCAAGACTAATGGGCCTTCGGACACAGATTAGCCAACCAGGATGGCACTTTGCCAAGCTTGACCATATTAGTTGAAACCAGAGTTTTTGTCCCTTTTCCCATGGCTGCCCCCTCCCCACCAAGCACAGAAGGAAGGGGGAGCAGGGGAGCACACCTGAGCAAGCCAGGACATGTACAAATCCACCTTAGCCTATTTAGGCCTACCACGACATCTACAAGAACAGCTTGATGAACATGAACAGGCTGGATTCATAAGCTGAGGCCAACTGTTCGAGGTTTAACAAGGCAAAATGATGGGTCCTGCGCTTTGGTCACAACGACTCCATGCAATGCTACTGGCTTAGGCTGGAAAGCTGCTGACCTGTGGGTGTTGGTTGACAGCTGGATGAATAGAAGCCAACAGTGTGCCCAGGTGCTCAAGAAGACTGACAGCATCCCATCATGTATCAGAAGTAGCATATCCAGCAGGATTAGAGAGATGATTGTCACCTTGTACTCAGCACCCGTGAAATCACATTTTGAATACTTCATTCGATTTTGGGCCACAAATTTCTCAATACGAGAAAGACATCAAGCTGTTGAAGTGGGTCCAAAGAAGTACAAAGCCAGTGAAGGACAAGAGAACAGGGTCTATGAGAAGATATTCAGGGAACTGGAGTTGTTCAGTCTGGAAAAAAAAGGATGCTCAAGGGATACCTTGAATAGAAAATAAGTGGATTTCCAGAGATATCTCTTAAGCAACATGTTTAAAACATGTTAAACTGGTGTTGATGCTTATGGTCCCAAAAACTAGACATCAGTTTCAGGGTGTTCTCTGTAGCTCTCAGGTATCAGTAGCTTTCAGGTAAAAGTAGTTCTCCTAGATGTGAGAGCAGACGCTCAATATGGTCTGCTTTAGCAGCAGAAATGGTAAGACTGGGATTGGAATTGTGGTGCTACAGTGGCAACAGTGGTGACGTTCTTCCTGACTTCCTGTCTCATAGAGGGAAAAATATCCAGGTATAGGAACTCCTTCCTTTCAGTAGGCACAACTGATTCCTAGTATAGCAAGAACAAGGTAGACGAAGTAATTATTTCTGGGTAGGGAGGGGTAGGGGGTGCTGAGGGTGGGGTGGTGTTTGGTAGTGGAAGAGAGAGCTACCTACATGAGTCTTTGGTAAGAGGCTTCCACAGGCTTTCCTAGTTCCAAGTCATATTTGCCTCTGGCCAAGGTCAAGTCAATTGGTGGCACTGAAATAACATATTGAAGAGAGGAAAACCTGTTGGGTAACTTCTTTTTATGTTGGGAGCTCCTTTGTGTGGGAGACAAGCGGGACATAAGAAAGAGATACCTGCATTCAAGTCAATGGGAAAGGAGCAGGGGAAGCACACTGAAGCACCCGTTCTCCTTTGGACCATAGCAAAATGGTAGGTTGAGCCCTTTCAAGCCCTTGGAGAACAGCAGTGGTGAAGACTCTCATCTACACCCTGAGATGGACCTCATGTTGAAGCTAAGAACTGATCCCAAAGAAGCTTGTTACTCTAAGGGAGTTCTGTGACGGTCCACTTTATCACTGGGAGGACTGCACTTTCCATTCCTGTTGCTGTTTTTTTTTTACTTAATTCATTCTTTGACTTGAATTTACTTGCAGAATAATTTCAAGATGTTTTTAAAGACCTGAAGAAAATTTGTTTGTTTCTAGTTTTCAAAAATGTAATTACAAGCTAGTTTACAAATAAGGATAATACTGATGTACAGTAGCTGGTTTGTTTTTTTCTCCAAGTATCCCAAGGGATGAGATCAGATCTTTAAAGATAAAAGTGAATTTAGAAATCTAATGAAAGTGATTTTAATATCTGAGCTTTTGCCATAAGCTTTGTTATATAACCATGCAACTTCACTGTTCCTGCATGTGGCAGCTGTACTGTGTATTTTTTCCCCTTGGTTTATGTGCTTTTTCCTACTTCAAAGAATCTTAAAATAATTGGACTTGTGTTATATGTAGGAAACTAGGGTAAAATTAATTGAAATTGATGTTAATTTTATTATTTTCTTAATTGCTGGAAATGTAGGTCGACAATGCCACAGACTTCATATGGATTTTAATAGAACTGTTAATTCTAATATATTTATGTATTTGCTTCAAGCATTAAGTTCTTTAAAAAAATATAATAACTGGGTGTTACATATGGTGCCTTCCCAATGAGACCAGATTTTGAGTGCCTTTTTAGAAGTGGGAATTCAATTGGGGAGCATACAAGACATGTATAGCTCACTGTTCTAATACAGGAACACAAAGTTTGTTTTCTAAGAGACTTTCTTAACTTGCAGAGGGCACAGCTTAGTTGTCAGCATAAAAGTGCCTAGTGCCATTTCCTTAGGGTGCTCTGTGTTATCCAGTTGCTGATGTATAAGCTCAGAGATCGGCTTGCATGTCCTATGTCACACCTTTCAGCTTTTTGTGAAAGCTTCCATTGCCTTAGGGCATCTGAAATGGCATTATCCATCTGTGTCTAATGGAGATGGGAAGCTGTAAAGGAGATTTCAATTATTCCAAGTAATGTGAGTAAATGTTCATGCAAGACACAAACAATAAATTAGATGTCATCGATAACTGCTTCTTGCAAAAGTACCACAAGAAGAGAATTCTTTATATTTCTAGCTGTGCATGGAACTGAGATTAAAAAAAAAAATAAAAAAAAAGGTGTCATAATAGCCACAGAAACAGTGGCCTTTACTCAGAAGTAAAGTTCTCAGTGGAGAAAAAGGGCCATGTGAGACTCTCTACAGCGAAATAAGAGATTGATAGGAAATGTCAAAGGAAAATTGTGTTGTTATTTTAAAGGAAAATGAAAAGAAAAAACTAAAAAGTGGCTAAAAGAGTAAAATATCTGCATGTGGCATAAAAGTTTTAAAGAATATTTTCCTAAAACAAATTTTCCAAAATAATAAAAAAAATTATTCAGAATAATATGGATTATTAAATTAAAAAAAATAAAAATCTTGAGGTAAATAAATAAATAACAAGCAGATAGATACACAATATACATGAATATGTATAGAAACATACAAGTTAAAGGTAATACAGAAACACAACACCCCTCCCAGAAATCAGAGTCCCCAGGAGGGGCTCCCAACCACCCTTCCACCTTCTTCCCACTTCTCTACCTTACCGCATCTTACATGCAAGATGAGTTTGGAGGATCAGCCAGGGGGGTTAGAAGGAAAGTGGTTAGTTTGGTTACTCGGCAGAGAGGAGAAGGCAAAAAAAGGCTAGCGAGAGTGCGCCTCTCTGAGCCCGAGAGTGTCCTACCTATATTTGTGTTCTTATTCTTATACATCTCAGCAAGACTATGAGTGAAGTAGACATCACCATTGTTTTCTTTTCACAGCCTATAATCTAATTTTCTCCATTAAAATACTCCAATTAGCCTCAAACCAGCACAACATAGCGGACCAAGTCCAGAGAAGATCCCTGAAGATGATTTAAGTTGTGAAACATTTCCTTTACGAGGAAAGGCTGAGAGCTGAAACTATTGAGTCTGGAAAAAGAAAGCTCAGGGACTCAAATTTTATAAACACTTGATGGAAAGGTGTAAAGAACACAGAACCAGAGTCTTAGAGAAGCAGAATCTCAAGCTTTTATTGTATGTGATATTCACAGAGCTTCAGTTATAGCACACACAGGAAAATAGTCACTTGACCACTAGTGAATGACTAAACCCAGGTCATCCAAGGCACTGCCTTCTAAGTACGAAGCCTATAGTCCTTTACTACTAATGGCAAAAGTCACATTTACTGGTTACTTCCTTCACCCTGTTTCTTACTTTCCTTCCCTGAACGTTAAATGGCATCATACTTAGATTGATTGGTAGATGTGAGGAAGGTCTTATACAAGGTGACAGTCTGATAAGGATTTGTGCGATTATCCCTTAAGGTTGCCTTCCAGAAGAGAGTTTTCTAAGCAAAGAGATCTCAGAAACTACTTAAGAGGCACCAAAACCACATTGAGGCTTGAAGCAGATCAACAGTCATAGTCTCAATAACAGATTGACATTTTTTTTTTAGCAACTACATGTGCCTGAGATTTGAAGAGTTCTGCCTTTCCCCTTACTATGGTTATTCCTGCTATTCTGTTAAGTCCAGAATCCAGTCTGAACTGTATCTTGACATCTAATTTATAAGATACAAACTGACACAGCTCAAGTAACAAGGCTTGTAATCTGAGGCTGAGAGGGTGATATATCTCCTTATAGAGTAGTT
Organism: Ramphastos sulfuratus; assembly: GCA_013399055.1. Lineage (NCBI taxonomy): Eukaryota > Metazoa > Chordata > Aves > Piciformes > Ramphastidae > Ramphastos > Ramphastos sulfuratus. Next base: position 33,357 of record WBNM01000532.1, on the reverse strand, counting down.
CAGCTCTGCCATCTTCATTACAGGAGATTCTAAAGAACAAACTAAAAAAAACTTTTGCAAAAATGGCACAGATGTAGCTGACCTCCTTTGCAGGCAGGAAGACAGGTTAAATGCCTTTTAAAACCTGCTGGTTTTACATTCATGATTATAGTGCAGGTAATTGTTGCACTAATTTCTATACATGCTTGAAGTTTTGTATTACTTATAGTATTTTATATGATTACATGTCAGATTAATTTACTTTTTTAACTATTATTAATGCAATATCCCAGTCTTTGCATTTGATTTCTCTTTTGTATTTTATATAGGTATCTATTGGCAGCTATAGAATCAGATGCTCCTATGTTCCAAAACAAATTATAAAATTTACTTTCAGGATGAGGAAAGAGAAAGAATTAAAGAAAAAAAAAGAAAATGGGCATCCAACTGAGAACCTCCCTGACAAGTTAACTTTACAGAAGATAGTCTGTAAAGTTACAAGAGTCTTTATGTTCATGCTTTGTAGAAGAAGGTATTAGTGAGATAAAGAAATGAATTTCTATTTTTGTGCAGCTTCTTAGAATACAAAATCATCACATCCCATTGCTACATTTCACAGTAACTGATCTAAGAAGAAAAAAAAGGGTCTTCTTTACATTGTGACTCTAAGCATTGCTCTCTAGATAGTCAAAGGCAGGTTTAGATTTAAAAGAGATTTTAAAATGTGTAAAGTGTTAACCCTCCTGGGTGGGAGGAGTGATCTGAACTTGACCCCAGGTCCTCCTGACTCCTCCCAGATGGATGGATCTGAGGCTGACCCCAGGTGTGTAGTGGTTAGCTCACTCCCACTTCCTGTCTGGACCCCCCTATATAAACAGAGGAACTTCCTGTTTCTCCGTCTCCTTGCCTGCCTGATAGCTGAAACATGGGAAAGCTGGGACATGTTTTAGGCCTATTGGCCTTGCAAAACATGCCTGTGTTCATTTCCTCTCATTCTATCTCTTTATACCTCTGAGAAGAGTCTCACTCCAACTTCTGTGTAATGTCCTGCTAGGTACTTCAAGATAACAGTAATGTCTCCCTTTAGTTAGCTCCTGCTAAGACTAAGCCAAATTTTCTTATCTTCACTTTAAATGGTGTAGTGAATTTGTGATAAACAGGACAACGGAAACAAGAGTAGGATGTGATGAGTCTTGGGACACCCTGTGGATCAAGGGATAGGAGAACAATACCTAAAACTTTGAGAAAGGTACCCTGTGACATCACCATGGATGGATCTGATTAGTGGCTGATTAGTGGCCAGTGCAAATGGTTCAAGGAAATTTGAGAACTTCTGCCTTCTCCACCTGTCCAAGGTCCTACTCAGCTGCAGGAGCCCATCAAAATGTCCTTAGGATGTGGGGTTTCTGCCCAGGCTGAGAGTCACAGATGCTGCTGTCTTCTATGCAGGTTCAACAGCAGCAAAGTTGGTCACAGTGCCAGAGACACTAATATGACTGGTCATACAGCCACAGACAAAGCAGTGACCTCAGCAGCATTCACATTTAGGTCTTGCACCACACACAGGCACAGACAGCCAAGTCCCCTTTTCTTCCTGGGCTTGCAGAGAAAGGAGGTCATTAGTGCAGCACACACACCATGCTCTCCAGATTCACAAACACACACACGTTCACAGTTTCCATCTGGTAGCCCTGCCTGGGTCTAAGCCCCTGCTTATTTGCCCCATGAGTTCTTGACTTGCCATCTGCTACAACTGGATGCTTGCTGCACACACACCTCTCACTTGTCTCACAGGCATCCCACATTCATGAGTCACTCCAGATACTAGTGTGTGGTAGTGTAAAGTTTATTAGAAAATTCTAATAAGAGAAATCAGTACCTTCCTGAAAGTTCAATGCAGAATCTGAATGAGCAGGGCATTGGTTGTGGAAGAATAAAAATGAGCTCAGGCCCAGGAGCAATGCATCCCAAAAGTGAACATCAGGAGACCTGAATGGATGAATAGAGAGTTCATGGACACAGCTACAGGGAGTGGAAGCAAGGACAGGTAACCTGGGACAAATACAGAGAAATTGTCCATGCAACCAGAGATCAGATTAGGAAGGCTAAAGCATGGATAGAATTGAATCTGGCTAGGGATATTAAGGGGAACAAGAAGGATTTCTTTAAATATATTAATGAGAAAATGAGGACTAGGGAGAATGTGGGACCCTTCCAGAAAATGCAGAACCAGTGATATAAAATATGGACAAAGCTGAGATGCTTAATGACTTCTATGCCTCAGTCTTCAATGTCAAGGGCGCCAACCACAATGTCCAAGTCCCAGAGGGCAAAAGTAAGGACTGGGAGAAGGAAGATCTGCCCAGCATAATTGAAGATCATGTTTATGAGCACCTAAAGAATCTGAATGTGCACAAGTCCATGGGGCTTGAAAGTGTGGGGTTGGAACTAGATGATCTTTGAGGTCCCTTCCAATCTAAACCATTCTACGATTCTATATCATTCATTGGTTTGCTAATTGGTATAAAAAAACAATGTATAAACAATTTTGTTCCCTTGGCTTTTGGGCACTGGCTCTGTCACTGTTTCTTCACTCATCTCTGACTCCTCCACACCAAATACTAACCTTGGCTGACCAGATAACACATGAGATCTTGTTGGTTTTCTGTCTGGGGAGACAGAGGGTGATGTTGGGCCCTTCTGGGCTTTTTCTTTGTTCGAGATGGAGGTAGATTTGATTTCTGTATTATTTCTAAATTTGTATATAATTGTAAATATATTTTATATATATGCTTGTAAATTTAGCTTTGCTGTAAAACATAGTTTTATCTTACATCCAGGCCGTCTGAGTTGGTCTGGTAAATTTCAATTTGGGGAGTGATTTCCTAAACCCACCACATAGCATCAACTCTCTGCCCTCCTGATACTCCTGCCCTGCCACAAGGTGCTCAACACTAGGCGCAGACAGAAAAGTGTACTGACTAGCCCCATTTTACACTTTGACTAGCCTCTTTTATATGTTTTCTGTTCATTTCCCCACTTTATTCCTCCTTGCTTCCTCTTCCTCTGTCTCCTTTACTCTTTGTCCCTTGGGTCTATATCCCTATATGCTCTTGTTTATGGCCTTTTCCATTCTCTNTATATGTTCTTGTTTTTTGCCTTTTCCATTCTCTCTCTCTCTTTTTTTTTTTTTTTTTGTTTTGTTTTTTGTTTGTTTGTTTGTTTGGTTTTTTTGGTTGGTTGATCGGTTTGGGTTTTTGTGAGTTTGTTTGTTTGTTTGTTTCTTTTCAGTGAAAAGGCCATTGAGCAAATATCTTTAGAGGAGTAGAAGGCCTCTTTTCATGTACCCTTATAGTATCTTGATGTAAAGACACATATCAGTAGAGACTGGGGGAATACTGCTAAGCAAATGTTCAAATCACATAGTACCATTCACTGAATCAACTATAGTTAGTCTCCATTGATGTGTATGCATGAGTTACAGGAAAAGCTTTTCTCTAACAGGCTATCTTTTGCTTTTGCTGCTTGATTAATTGAAGTCAGCGGTGTCACTTTTCTGCTCAGTGATACTTCTAGTGCCCCAACACCATGGTTATCCTCCATAACTCTCCATCTGACTCAATTCCAGTACGTCAAATCTTCCTTGTGCTGCAAACAGAAGAGTGCAAGGGTAGGTACTCCAAGTGCCAACTAGTGACAGCTGGCTTCAGTCTTGTTAATACAGTCCTGCAGGTCATTAGCTTTTCTTTTTTGATGCAAGGGCCTATTGAATACTTATGTTTAAGTTCTCATCGTGCACATCTCTCTGCCTTTTCCAGCAGCCTGCTTTCTAATTGGCAGGAGACTAATCTGCAGGCTTGCACTGGTGTTATTCTGTCCAGGTGCAAGACTTCACATTTTCTCTTGTTGAATTTAATAAAATTCCTCCAACCTTTTGAGGTCCAGCCTTTTGCCTAAGTGCTTTACCCGACATATCAACCTGTCACTAAAACCAGTTATCGTCTGTGAATTTGTTATCATTCTATAGATCTTCTACATCTTTAATGACACTAAATAGCCAACAGAAATTGTTTTCTCTTCTAGAAGGCTATCAAATGGGCTAGACATAGTTTTGCCTTGATACTTCTTCAGCTGTTCATAATCACTTTATTATTTTTCTTGGAGCTAGACATGGTTTACAGACTGATGAATCTCTACTTTCTTCTTACACTTCTTAAAGAAAGGAGTGATTTATCTTATAAAATGCTTGTAATAATGTAAGGGCAAACTACTGCAATTGCAGTTAACAGCTATGGAATAATTTCTATACAATATCCTGCCCACAACAGCAAATGTGATTCATAGGAACAAAAACAATTCATCTTCTCTAAGGCTGGATATTTCACCATGTTACTTTTCACTTATGAAAGCTGTAACATTTTTAGAAGGTTTGTAATCTTTCATCATTAAGCAGAAATACTCTGTATTAGCCCCATGACTGACTTCTGCACTGCATATGAGGAGGGAGCTCTGCCTATAGCTCTTCTTCAGAGATGACATTGGTTTCAGCATTTTTTTAACTCCCCATCGCCAGTAATAAGCATTACATCTACTCACACTCATGCCATCGGCAAGACCATAACAACATCCTGATTATCCCAGAGTGCTATCACATTCCCGATAGAACATATTGACAATAAACCATAATCAGCAGAGACACTGGTCAGAATTCATTTTCACTTATACTGAATAAAATCTAAACCCATCTGGACTTGGTTTAAATGTTAACAGCTGACTCAGAATGAAGTTTTCAAACAGTAGCAGAATTTGTCAATATGAACCTTGAAGTCTAATTCTTTTATTTCATATTGATATATATGAAATAGCACTGACTTTTGACGATCTAGCTGATATTGGCAGCATCTCTGTGATGTGTTTAGTTATAATTATGAATTTCAGTGATAATGTGAATTGCTTCTTTCTCTCAATAGAACAAACCAGACAAACAAATGAACAAACAAAATAAGCAAAATGCACATAGGTCTAAAATCTATAAAATACAGAGTAAAGAGAAGTGTTCCATTATATTTAGTTTGGCTGAGATGGAGTTAATTCTCCCAGGAGCATACTTCTAGTGCTGTGTTTAGCAGTGCTGTAGCTGTGTGTTGATAACAAACCAGCATTTTGGCTACTGCTGAACTGAGAACCAGAACAGAAACTGTGCTTTTCCAACATTCCCCTGCACCAAGAGTATGCTGAGAGGTGGTCAAGATCTTGGGAAGGAACACAACTGGGTCAGCTGACCCAAGCTGACCAAAGAGTATTCCATGCTATGTGAAGTTAGCTCAGATATATAACCTAAAAGAAAAAAAAAAGAAGTGTGGGAACATTCACTGATGACATCTGTCCTCTGGAGCAACCTCTAAATGTATTGAAGCTCTGCTTCCCAGGAGTGACCCAACATCATCTGCTTAATGGGAAGTAAAGAATATCTTTGTTTGCTTTTGTTTCCGTGAGCAGCCTTTGCTTTGTCTTTGCATTTTATTAAATTGCTTCTATCTTGACTCCTGTGCTTTTGTTATATTTTCTCTCTCCCCTGTTCGTCTAAGAAGGGTCGTGATAGAATGGCTCTGATGGGCATCTGGCTCCCAGTCAGGGCCAAATCACCACATTCATCTTAAGGATTACTGTGAGCCTCACTCCATATTAGCTTTACATTGCAAATAATGTAAGAAGAGTCCTTAATTCAGAACAAATGCATAAAATTAATGAAGCACAGCAGTCATTAATTCTATTAGAAAGAAGTGGTTTCGTGAGCACTTCAAGATTTTTTTTGTGTTTTAAATCCTTACCAAACTTTAATTTTCATATACAATATGAAACCCCAGAATTTGTCTGTGGACATCTGTCCATGTGTCTGCATCTGCCTAATTATGAAAAGTGATTTAGGGTTTGTAGTTAGTTTGGAGCCTGAATAAAATACATCCAGAAATCTAAGCTTCCTTCATTATACAAAGAAAAAAAATCTTCAAGACTATTATTATTATTATTATTATTGTTGTTGCTGCTGCTGCTGCTGTTATTATTGTTATTGCTGATTGAGAGTAAAATGGATTTTTTAAAAAATATACAGTATGTAGAGTTAGGGACTGAAAATCTTTCTAGTGGTACTATCACATTCCGGGTGAATCCAGCATCAAGCAGTTAATTCATATTATTTATAAGGAAATGGCTTTTCTCAGTCAAAAAGGTGAGAAAGTTATGATGCTGCTTTGAGATTGTCACACTGATAAGATGTTTTTTGACAATAAAAAGAGTTGAACCTAATAAATACAGAGAAATAACACAAATCTTAATGACGATGGTATATTGTTTCTACATTTCAGGTAAATGTAAGCACAAAATTGAAAGAACAGCATTTGATACATAGAATCATTTATAATTTTACCACAGACATGTATCAGTCATAGAATAATAAAATCACTAAGTCTAGAAATGACCTTTAAGTTCATCAAGTCCAACCATAGCCCAGCTACCATAAACCATACCCTGAAGTGCCACATATATACATGGACACCTCCAATGATGGTGACTCCACCACCTCCCTGGCAGCCTGCTTCAATTCCCCATCACTCACTCTGTTGTTTTTTCCCCATGTCCAATCTATACCTACCCTGACACAACTTAAATCTGTGTCCTCTTGTCTATCACTAGTTACCTGGGAGCAGAAGCTAACATCAGCCTCACTACAACCTCCTTTCAGGTTGTAGAGAGGAGCAAGGTCTCCCCTTTGTCTTCTCCAAACTAAACAACCCCAGCTCCCTCAGCCACTCCTTGTGTGACATACCCTCCAGAACCCTTACCAGCCTTACTGCTATCAGCTTCCATCCTTCTATCAATGTTTTACTTTATATATAAAAAACTCACATGAATATTATTTCTTATGATCATAATGATAGATTTTTAATACATATGCCCACTCAGTAACTCAAAATCTGATTCAAGGAGTTATGCTGAGGAAAGTAGAACAAAAAGTACAGTATGATTCCTCATATTATGCCTCTGGGTTGAAAACTTTTAAAATATTTTCACTTAATATTGTTTCAGGCTTTCACTTTCTACTAGAGGAAGAATAGCAGAAATTGTAAGCTGAGAAATCTGAGGGACCAATTCCTAGTAATTTATCATGAAAAATAAAAAAAGCAGATTCAGCCTGGGATCAATTCTGAACCTATATTTAGAGATCCTCTGATTTGCCTTCAGAATCCGAGCACGGATCACTTTGTGANGTATTACCTTTACCTTGTATATTTCTGTAAATATTCCTGTATATAGTGTATATATCTGCTTGTACATTGTGCTGAGCTGTAAATATAGCTTCATTCCTTAACTTCCAGCCGGCTGAGTTTTAGCCTGGGTCATTTTACAAAGTGGGGGGGGGGGGCAGGTAACTCCCAAACCTACATCACAATGAAAAGAAAATAAATATCTGCAGAAGAAATTCCAGTTTGTTGTAGAATAGACACCTACCATAAATTAGTTGAGGAGATATTTATTCCTCTCCTTTGGCTATAATGAGAGCTTAGTATAACTTAGATGACAACTGATAGAGGTCTAAACTTATACGAAATTGCTATGTGCCTTATTATATGCCAGTGATTTTAAAAGGTGGTTGTTTTTTCATTTGTTTTTGTTGTTTGGTTTGTTTTGTTGTTTCCCATGAAATCCAACTTTAAAACCCATTTCAAGGAATAAAATGCATCTGCACTTTGGTACTTAATCTTACACATCAAGTCTAATAAATTAAACACATCCAGGACCATTTTCTGACATGAAAGCCAGCTGTCACAATGATTTGTGGCCATACTACTGAACTCCGTTGCTCTCCAAATGACCATACCCACAACCACCCAACAGGGACTGGACTCTTGCCTTTGCTGAGCACCAGACTGCCTAGGATTGTTCACATGAGCTAGATAGATAAACAGTCAGTCCCAGAGCACAGGAACACTTTGCAACAACAGCTTAGTTTATGGAATGATTAACATGATCTTGTCTGGCAATGTACTTTATTGAGGGTTTATAAAATACTGAATTACTGCTACATTAACAGATTGCATTACTCAATGGCACTATTGTGTTTTTTACCCATGAAACAACTACAGCCACCTTAAATGAAATGGACAGCATGAAGCCATATGAGTATATGTTAGCAGGAGTAGCAACAAATAAGTGGTTTCTTAGTGACAGTTCAATGTTTTTTAGGTTTTTAAAAGGGCCACTGAAGCAGTCTGAAGGTATATTTATTCAGTACTTCAAAGGTCTACAAAATGGTATCACTTTTTATCCTGTAATCTGTCTTCCAGCTGTCTCAAATGTAGGTGATTCAAAAGCTCAGAAAACAGGAAACAGTTTGTCTCTTCACAGATGAAACAAGAACAGGGGCTCCCGGGTGACATTTGCTTCATGCTCATGTGTTGTTGATTCTCTCATAGATTCTCTCTTTGGATGCCATATTGTACCTAAAACACAAACTTCTAACAGCTTGCATTATACATTTAAAATTTTAAACTCCCTCAACTAAAGTTAGATTTCTTTGTGGAATAAACTGTATTTCACCATTCTCTTGCATTACCAGGACCAGGACCTTCTATGACCAGGACCTTCAGAAGAAACCACCCCTCAGACAGATTTCCTTTCACCCAAAGGAGAAAATACCCAAACAGTTTTTCCTAACAGATTCTTTTCACATACAACAGGAACTTTATCACCATTTACTGTTTGTACCAGGTCCTACTCTGTTTACAGAACCCCTACTATTTACCAACCAGGTTGCTTCTGCTAAAAGTTTGTCCCAGTTTTTCAAAGTTCCACCCTCCATGGCTTTTAGGGTGGTTTATAGCAATCTGTTTTAACCTTCAATCTTTCCTGAAACTGGTGCATAGTAAGATATGTGGTAGATCCACTCAATACCGTGCTCTTTGGCCCAATTTTTTACAAGATTGTTCTTGAAATTAATACCATTGTCTGATTCAATTCTCCACAACCTCTCTGTGTAACATTCCAGAGAACCAAAGCTTCGTATGTTTCAGTATATGGAAAGAAAAATAGCTTTTTAAAACACTAGTGGTATTCTTAGGCAACAAGATCAAATTGAAGGCAGTGCTGCTACTTCTTCACTGTTGCTGCCACCATAATTCATATCTCATATTTGCATCTCTTATCACATTTTATGTTCCTTCACAAACAGATTATGTAACTATTTAATCTATCTGATTTAACTATCTGTTATTTTATCATTCTACTCATATCTACATATTTTTGATGTAAATACACACACGTGCACAGACATACTGTATTTTTCAGCTCTTGGAGAACTCATAGGACTGTAAAGGTAAAAACTTACAAATTAGTGGAAGCTAAGAAAATCCAAGAAGTGTTTAAGGCTTCTACTCTTTTCTGTAAGTTAAACTATAACAGCTAAAACACACAGTAGATTTTTGTATACAATAATAGATGCATAAATTGGTATATTTAAGTTGAGGAGGGAGGAAAAAAAAAAGAAAGAAAATTAAGAAATGACATTTTCTTACATTTTGTTTCTTGCTTTCAGGATAGTGCTAACACAGAGACAGATCAACGCTCCAGACAGGAAATCTCTACTAGTCTAAAATATAATAACATTGTAGAAAATTACATCTGTAAAAGCTTATTAAAAAATCCAGCAAGACTCATACCCAATTAACAGTAAAACCTGCATGAACTATGGCAACAAGGAGATTCCGTTTTGTGAACAAGAATCAATTATTAAAAGAGAAATCTATATAAAAAATATTCTAAAAGGTTCTCCCTGTACTCTTTTCATTAAACCTCAAAGGGATTTTTCCTCAAACACATTAAGAATATACCATAATTCAAAGGGTACATTTATGTTGTTATATTAACTGCAAGAAGCAAGAGAAGTGAAATTAAAAAAGAGTAGCTTTTGTTTCTTCTGAGGGAAGCAATAATTCCCATGACAGAATTTTTCTACAGCCTTTTGAATTTCAGAAGGAAAAGAAGCATAGCCTCTGTATTTTTTTAAATGATTTCAAATAAGACAATATATTCTGAATCAAAGAAAAGTGACTAAGCTAGTGTCAATCTGGTAAAGATTAAAGACTGTATAAAGACAATACTACTGAGCAATAAGAACATTTCAACACTATGTTTGAGTGGAACTAAAACTGAAGTGCCTTAGGCAGCCTAGTTCTAAAATGTGCCCTCCAAGAAAAAAAAAAAAAAAAAAAAAAAAAAAAGTGTTAGCTGCAGAAGATTCAAAGAAGACCAAAGGAATTAATTTAACAATTCTTCATTTAACAATATTTTGAATAGTTTGAAACACTAGATATTCAATCATTTTAGTTTAACAAGAAAAAAAAGTGAAGGTACAGTTTTTTTCTGCCATATATAGGGAATGATAAAATAATTTAAACTATGAAACTGGAAGAGAAAAATTGCAGTTACTGAGATGATAATTTTTTCACAGTTTTAATTTTGATTTTTTTGTTTGGTTGATTGGCTGGGTTTTGTTTGGTTGGTTGGTTTATTTGGGATTTTTTTTGGTTGGTTAGTTGTATTTGTGTAGTCTTTTTTTCCAAAAAAAACTTTAAAAATATTCTGATGGAAAAAACTGTTTCAGAAACTGTTTCAAAAACTTTTTGTAGTGCTATCTCTTGCCTTAATCAACATACTCAATCTGGAAAGGAAAAAACTACATAATTTAAAAACAAACAAACAAAAGCTAATTTATAGAAATAAAACTGTCAATGTTCCTTTGGAAAGGACAAAGCATCTAAAGAAGCTGGGCTTGAGATACAATTTGTGAATGCCAATTAAGCTGATTTATAAACAGATTTGTCAGGCATGAGGGAGGTCTGGAGAAAGGGACTTCACTGAGACTACAGAAGTAAGGAAAAGAAAGACTCCTTGAAAAAAACCAGGATTCTTCTTTTGATGACACTAAATGTTCTGGCAATCTTAGCGACACCATACAACTATACTCTCAGGATCTAAGTGGGTAGTGAGGCAAGGCACTGGATGCATATTTCCACACTTCAGTTAAGTCTTTCTAAAACAATGGCTGACCATAGCTTGTAGCATGGTTCCCTGCAATAAGAGCTCCCAAAAGGCAACACTATGCCACTGCAACACTGACATTAATGCCAGAATGCTTTGTGCTTTCATGTAATCTCAGGTGCTCTAAAATCACACCCTAAGACATGCGACACATACCCACTTCCTTAAAAGCATCACTTACCACATAGAATAGAGTCCCAACATTTCAGACATTTTTGTCTGAAAATCTTTAAACATACCTGTTATGATTGGGTGCCTGTGATCTAACTTGAGTTTGACAACACATTAGAAAACAAGGCTTTACTGAAGCAGTAAAACAAACAAATGACATGTCAATATTACAAGTATGCTGTGACACTACAGCTCCAGTGCAGTGTCAGGAACACAGTGCCTTGTTAATCTGGAAGCGGCAGTCAAATGTGCAATTGCATTTGAATTCAACCTTTAAGAGTTGTATCACTTCTTGACTCCACTGATGCTGCTTTGGAGACTCACACTTCACATGAATAATGTGGCTAACATCCTGCCCATGCTACTGTCAAAGGGAAGAGTTTTAGAGGGCAGGGTATCAGTACTGCATGCACTGAGATTAAATTTGGACTAACTAATTGTATGTAATGGATACATTCAACTGGCTGTGACATGTCACTTATGCCTGGAGCCAAGGACTAGTCCCTGCCTTCCTTTTAGTTAGAAATATAAAATACAGGTATAGGAGCCATAATGTCAGGTTCATACTTTGTCACAGTGGAAACTTTAACCTTAGTTCACATAACTCAGGTATTTCCAAACTCATCAGAGTATGGTTATGGGCTGCAAACTACATCTATCTTAATTTCTCCCAGAGATTTTCTACTTAATAATTAAATAATAATTGTTTGCAAGAAAAAAATGCTTCATGTGCTTAAGAAAAGAATTGTTAACTGTCAAAGGCAGAATTCTGAATAATGACTCTTTTGAGGGCATGGCAACTGACTCTTGTCTCTTTTCACAGGATTGTTTCTTTTAATGTAAGTGGGAATTAAACTTCTAAATCATATGGGTAGTTTATGAAAAACTGGAACATCAAACAAGCTGCCTGAGCCCAATACAATGATTAACCTTGTGGTAACCACTTGCATACTTGAAAGTTATATTGAAAATAACATCAGAAAAAAAGAAATGACAAATTTCATTCATTACGAGCCAAAGAGAGCCTTTTATTCGCATTTGAACACTGTTGACAGCATAAGCTATAAAGAAAATAAGAGCTGTGTTGTAAAACTGTTTTTTATTCTATTTCAATTTTTCATTAAATAGTTTAAAATTCTACCATTTCATGCAGTCTGACCAAATAAAAAAAAAAAAAAAGAAAAAAAAGAAGTTCATCTGGATTTAAGAGTTACTTAGCTATTGTTAAGCTAAGTTAAATCAGCTTTTCTGAAAAATCCATTATAGTCTATCAGTTATACCTTCTGCACAAACATATTTAGGCATTATCAAAATGTCTGTCTTACAAGAGAAATAAAAAAACACTTAAGAACAATGATAGTGAATAAGTTAATTCAGCCCTTATGGGTACTGGTGAATGAAAAACCTGATTATGAGCCAGTAAATATGCTCATAGCCAATTTCATCCTGGGCTGGATCAACAGAAGTGGAACCAGCAGGTTGAGAGAGATGATTCTCCCACTCTGCTCTCCTCTGGTGAGACCCTACCTGGTGTACTGCATCCAGCTATGGGTTCCTCAACATAAAGAAGACATGGACTTATTTGAGTGGTTCCAGAGGAAGGTGTTGAAAATGATCAAAGGATTGGAGCCCCTGTCCTATAAGGAGAGGCCGAAAGAGTTGGAGTTGTTCATCCTGGAAGAGAGAAAGCTTCGAGAAGACCTTGTAGCAGCTTCCCAGTACTTAAAGGGGTCTTGAAAGGAAGATGGAAAGGGACTCTATCAGGAGGTATTCTGATAAGATGAGGGGCAACCATATTAAACTAAAAGAGGACAAATTTAGTTTAGATGAAAGGAAGAATTTTTTTTTTTTTACTGAGGTGTGGAGAGATACTGCAACAGGTTACCTAGATAATTTTGGATGTCCTCTTCCTGGAAGTGTTCAAGGCCAATTTGGATGGGGCTTTGAGCAATGTGATCTACTGGAAGGTGTTCCTCCCCATGACAGGGGAAGTTTGAACTAGATGATATTTAAAGTCTCTCTCTTCTAATCCAAACCATTCTATGAGTCTGTCTTTTTATTAATATTCAAGAATCTGCAGAATACTGTGAAAGTCTAGATTGGGAGAAGCTGTGCATACTGGCATAAATCTAGCTATTAAGAATTAAAGAGTTAGCAGAAATCAGTCCAACTGCCTTTTGGTGTCTTCTCACTGTGTATAATTAAGGTGCAGATCTCCTTGTCACAAAACATTGTGATTTTTAAAAATTTGTGGAGGAAGTAATTCCCCTGATGGCCATTAAAAAATGAAAATCTAACATCAGGCTCAGAAATTTGCAAACTGCTGGAGGCTGGCAGAGTAGTCTGGGAAAATATCACTGCCTGTGGTCCTTATTACCATATTACTTCAGAGTAATCTGTTAGCTACTGTTGAAGACAGAATGGGGGACTGATGGGCCTTTTGGTTGACATACTGCATAGCTTGGCCATTTATCTGTTCATTTGCATTTGCCCCTTTTTTCCCCAGTATCTGAGCTGCAGATAGAAACAACAAAAAAAAAGTTTTCTGACAGTATATGCCTGTGGATTCTGAAGACATAAAAGTGGAATACAGCTGCATTTCATTTTTGGTGAAAGGATTTTGGTTAGAGGATAATATTTCCTTCCTCTTGAAGATTTTTTTCAAGTTGTCAGCCAAGATACCTGTTTTGAAAACCTCTTGCACGTTACATTAATTGCCTACATTGTATGCTGCATTGATTGCCTCACAGAGTTTTGTTTTATATCAGACAGACAGATACACTGTTGCTGAAACCAGTGACATTATTCTATGTTCAAAAGGAAGTGTGTGTCAGTGTGACAATAGGCTGGTGACCTTTGCTTTAGATAAAAAAACTTAAAATCTATGTATACATATAGTCATAAGCTGTATGCATGCACACCTATTTGAATATGTGTATAGTATGTATATGTAGTATATAAAGGATGAACTATTTCAGGCAGGTCTGTTAGAAGAGTCTGGGCTTCTGACTTCCTCAGAATATCTGAGCAAAAAAATCCATATCTGTATCCAGTGTCTTGTTTATTGTAATTTCTGTTCACAACATTTCTGTATGTAATAATGGTGCAGTAAAGAAAAGCCAATGAATGATTTCAAGATAATGAGATACTGCAAGAGCATCATAAAAGTAATTACATTAATATTAACTTTTAATTTAGCATATTGACATTAGAAGATTAAGTTTATTTTGTGAATTTGTCTGAAAGTTTATAGGGTAAAATCAGTATTCCTCTGTTAATATAGAATGGTGATTGTAAGTGTAATATATTTCCAGTGCAGTTGCTTGATTTCTTTTCAGAATACCAGCACAAAACAATTTTCAAATAACTGTGTTCAGTGACTGTTTCAATTAACAAAAAATGTCCAGCATTAGCAATTATTGTCAAACTAATCATTTGTATTTTGTTGCACTTAACTACATTTACCCTCTGTTGTCCCAATTACCTAAGCTGTCTAAAAGCTTTTAAATCTAGTTGAATGTTTACTACTCTTTGATACGGCTTCGAATTTAATACTAATTTTTTTTTAAATGCTGTTTTCACTACCATTTCCCAAGCTGTGTATTGAGCATTCTCTGTAAAGCTACATCCTCTGTTAAGATATTTTGTGATACCATAGGGTTATGAAGCAACCTTAACACTGAATTAAAGACTTCCAGGGATAGAGAGTCATAGGATAGTTTTGTCTGGAAGAGGCATCCAGATATCCACTATTCCAACCCCAAATAAAGTTTTATTCAGCCTTGTCTGACACCAAGTCTTGATTCCGTCATCAGGTAAAACAAAAAAAAAAAAATTTTTTTTTGCAAAAACTACATACTATAGGAAAGCATCTGAATTTGTCTTCAAATCCTTATCATTTAAGAATAAGGAAATCAAAATTTAAACATTTGCTACTAGCTATTCAATTCTATTCAGTTTTCACATTAAACTTTTTGGCTTTGTTGTTCTTTTCCCCCCTAAAATCCTTCCCTTCCATTGTGAAGCATGAAACATGGGATATACTACCAGAGAATTATCCTAAAAGTTTATAACAAATCTAAAATCATTGAAACATGCACAACTCTTTCTCAATGCAAGTTCTGTAACTTTATTAAAACATATAAATGCAGATTGCATCTCTCTAAATAAATATTCTGATTTAATCTGTCAAAAGATGAATAAAAAGGATGAAATACTTCACATTGCAGAGGATATTGTGAATGACAAACAAATTGTGAATACTGTGAGATTACTTTTTACTTACACTTATTTTAAATCTTCTAGCCTATTCTTCTAATGCATGGAAAGAGGGAAGAAGATGTTCTTCACTGCTGAAATGAGTATGTCATTTCTTTTCTATATGCACGATACCCAAGTTGTAATGGCCATGGAAAGACTCCAGGGAATAAGGTTTTTTCTGAAATGCTGCTTATGAGTTATGGTTACTCAGTTCTGTATCTAAAAACAATTTAACAGTTTCCCAAACTGGAATAATTTTCCAATTATTCACAGTATTTCTATGGAGATGGAAATTTTCTACAAACAAGCTAAGTAAAAAAATGAACAAACAAAGAAAACCCCGCAACAACTTCTACAGCAAATTCAGAATTCATTTTATCTATTAACATCTTCATTACTTTAATTGATTAAAGTAAATACATATAAAAACATATAGTTTTTATTAATATGATTTCCTATTATTTATTTGATATACCCATGATTTACTTTTAGAAATTGTCTATGCATTTTTATCCACTTAGTTTCTCATATACAATTTTTCTGTTCACATTTTTTTTTTTCCTTCTCATTTCCAGAATCCACAAACACCTTTAGGATAAATATTTAAATAACTCTGTGGCATAATTCTGTGTACAAGAGAGAAACTTTTTAAGTGAACACGATCATGTTGGAGATGTGACTATAATCCTCAAATCTACCTCTATCTGCTTGGCAAGTAAAAACTACAAAACAGAGTTACGGTATTTTATTAGGCAGGAAAGACACATGAATTCTTTGTCACTAAAATTCCATTGCTAAAACACCTTAAAAGGGGGTTTTATTGAGTGTGTTATCTAAATCAGCTTTCCCATCAATTTTGCAGCCATTTGTAGTCAAAAATAATGAGTGTCTCAGCTCATAGGTTTCAAAGTAATATGCTAGAAAATCAAAGTAAGAGTGCATTGAATGGAAACTGCATTGAACTTCAGAAAGCAGTATTGATACTTTTTTCCTGCTGAGGCAATTATGGTGAACAGCTAAAGCTATTTTTGATGCCATTAGCTGTTGACAATTTAATTATTCTAAAGATTTTCTTAAGAAGTTCCTTCAAAGTATTAATGTGTTGTCCAATACAAAGTTGAGTTACTTTCTTTAACAAGGAATTATAAGTTACTAGTGGATTGCATTTGAAGTATAACATGTACGAAAATTTTAAAACTAGAAATGTTTTCTCTGAAAGGAACTGAATTATTTACACTAATTCAATAGATCCTATTTTAAAATATATATTATATTCCAAAAATTAATAAATATTCTATCTCTTTTCATATCTATTTATCCTGCCTTTAATAAGTCAGTATAGGTAAGATTAACATCTGACTTCTTCAGTACAAGATGGAAGCAATGTTTCTTTTAAAATTCTAATTCAAGTTATATTCACCATGTAAAAGGAGTGAGAAATTAAAATATATATTATTGTTGTGTATTTTGGTTTTGCTTTTTTGTTTTTTCACTGTCATAAGATTACAAATATTTTCCTCATGGCATGGATTTAGTAAGTATGGCATATGGACATATGATAGAAAGAGGTGAGTTAGAGGATGTAACTCTAGTTAGAGCTGTCAGTAAATCCTACACAGCTCTTTAGGGTAAGAAGTAGAAGATTCTCTAATGGTTTGTGGAAAAAAAGATATTAATTTAAATACATTTTTTTTTTAATTAATTTTGAAGTATTGATCTGGCAATGATACAACAACTGTTCTCTGTTGTGGTTTGGCTTTAATCTTGTGGTANTGTTTCCTTTTCACAGCCTATAATTTAATTCTCTCTATTAAAATATTCAAATTAACCTTAAACCAGCACATAGTTTCACTTTTCAGTTTCAGAAATGTATGAATCATTGCCAAGAAAATGAACCTTTACTTGCATAAAACTTCATCAATGACACAAAACAAAAGCTACCAAAAGAACCCAAGAAAGTTATATAAATTGGAATTTCCACTTGCTTCAATTCTGAAATATGGAAAAGTTGGAAGAAACTCCAGCTAAGTATTTATTGATTGTATATAATCATATTGAAGACTTTGCATTTTTTTCCCTCAAAAGTCAGAATGTAATTATAAAAATGGTCTCAGAATCTCAAAAAATATATAATATCCTATTCCAGAGTGAAGTACAATTATACAATTATCTTTGATGGACTCATTTATAAACTAGCAACTCTGTAAGTCATGCTATCCCAGAAGCAAAATTGTATAAAAATGATGCCTTACCAAACTGTATTTCCTGTGATGCTTTCTCCTTGCAAATTTGTACTGTACTTTTTAAAAATTCTTGGGTTTATGTCTAAGCCTACACCATTATTCAGAAGAACTTGCTTCCCAGTCTAACCACTCATTGTCAGAATTCCTGCTTTCCATTCCTGCATGTCTTCAACAATCTTAAGCAGACTAACTAAGAAAACTATTAAGTAATGGAAGGTCATGCTTCTCTGTGTAAATGTACAATACCTCAATTCTTTTTGAAAATAGCAGCATTTTTTTATTGCATTAAAAGAGGAATTCAGTCTTGCCACTATTAGAAAAATGGACCCCCAAAAAAGTACCTTAACATTACTGGAAAACAGAAATCAGTGTTCCAGGCTTGGTATGGTGAAAGATTTTTTGTGAAACATAAATGAACTAATGAAACATAAATAGTACAATGATAAATTATAACCTGATAGGGGTTCTCCAGATTTAAAATCTGTTGCTCCTGTGAACCAGCTATTGGGGAAAAAAAAGAAAGAAAGAAAAAAAAAAAAAAAGAGTTGTTGTTTAGGTAAAGAAAGACACAAATCCAAAGGCATTCTCTATATATGCATTTTGTCCCTGGATGACAAGCTTTAGAAAAGACATTTCCTCTCTTACCAGAGTATTAGAGGAAGTGTCATAGGCTCCCAGGAGCTAAAGAAAATAATACTTTAGTAAGATTAAAATGAGAAATATCTAATTTCTTTTCTGATACTTTTTTCTGTTATTTATTCAGTATTTACTTAAGGAGATTTAGCTTTGGTAGCAATTGCTTTCAAATTTGCTACTTAGTTTACCAAATTGTTTCAGTAAATATGGATAACTATTAATTTATATGTATCTGTTATGCTGCAAGGTATAGTAAGTTTTAAATGAAAGTTCTTTTAGCAAGAGAGGTTCGTAGTAGCTGAATTTTCTTTTAACTTAAAAGTATAACTGCCATAAATACAGGCTTTCACTGGAAGTGAAGAAAATGTGCTAATTAACCTTTCCTTAGAATAAAATTTAGATTTATGAAATCATTAGTGTTATGTTATGCAGATCCACCAGGGAAAGTAAGAGCTAAAAAATTTGACAACAGTGGAAGTCTGTCATAGTTTAGCCCCCACCTGCAATTAGGCAACAAACAGCAAGTCACTCATTCAGTGACATGTGGGAGAGAATTGGAAGAGTAAACTGAGAAAAATCCATGGATTGAGATAAAGATAGTTTAATAACTAAAGCAAAAGCAGTGTACTCAAGCAAAGCAAAACAAAGAATTCATTCACCACTTCCCATCTTCAGGCAGACTTGCAGCCATTTCCAGAAAAGCAGAGCTCTGTCACACATTAATGCTTATGACATCATGTCGTATAGAATCTCTTCTTGGTCAATTGGGATGAGCTGTTCTTGCCGTGCTCTCTCCCTCTTCCCTGTGCACTCTCCAGCTTACTCACTGGTGGAGTGGTGTAAGAAGCAGGAAGCTTCTGTGTAGGCTTCTGTGTAAGTGAGTCTGTGTAAGCGCTACTCAGAAATAATGAAAATATCCCTGCAATATCAACAGTATTTGCAGCACAAATCCAAACCCTAACCCTATAGAAGATGTTGTGAAGAAAATTCACTATAAACCCAGCCCAAACTCTTAATTTCAGACTGTGCTGTGTAAGTAGTGTTAATGAAACTTTAACTACATTAGTCATTCAGGTTTCTTTGTACATTAAGATTTTTAAAAATTCAGCTAAATGAACCTTCTCTTCTCTGGGCTGAGTTGTCCCAGCTCTCTCATCTTTTCCTCATAGGAAAGATGCTCCAGTTGACTCATCATTTTTGTGACTGTTTGATGGACTCTCTCCAGTATGGCCTTACCTCTCTTGTACTGGGAAGTCCAAAACTGGATGTAGTACTTCAAGTGCAGGTTCACCAGTGCTGAATGAAGTGGAAAGATCATCTCTCCTGACCTCCATTGTCTAATGCATTCCAGGATATTATTACACTTCTTTTTATCAAGAGTACACTGGTGACTCATGTTCTGCTTGGTCCTTTCCTTCCAAGCAGTTTTCCAGCTGAGTGCCCCCCATCATGTGCATGTGGGTATTCCTCCTCACGAGCAGGACTTCATACTTACTCTTGTTGGACTTCATGGGATTCTTTCTCTGTCCTATTAAGGTCTCTCTGGGTGGCATGCAACTTTCTGGCATATAGGGCATTCCTCCCTGTTTTGGGTCCTCAGTAAACCTACTTAGAGTATTTTGTCCCACATCATTAGCAAAGATTTTGAACAGAATCGAACTCAGTATTGAGCCCTTAGGTATTCCACTAGTCACTGTGCTTCAACTAGACTATGTGCCACTGATGACTAGCAGCACATAGTTAGATTCTTACATAAGGAATGTGCAAAAAAATTTATTTTCCCTCTCAGGTTGCTTTTTTTTTGTTTGGTTGTTGTTTGGTTAGTGGGTGGGGTTTTTTGTTTGCTTTGTTTTGGTTGGGTTTTGTGGTTTTGGTTTGGCTTGGTTTGGTTTTTTCTTTTGTTTGGCTGATTGGTTGGTTTTGTTTTTTTTTTTTCCACACACTACCATCATGCTTCTGTCTACCAGTGCACATTTCCTTTGTGATGTTCTTTCTAGTAAGATGGGCAGAATGTTCCAAACAGGAAACTCTTCTGTTCTTCAGTTGGAGTAATTTTTCTGGAATTGATGCTGTTGCTATGTAGTGGGCAAAAATCTCTCACTCATTCAAAACCTTCTGTGGACTTCTGCAGAGAGGCTAAACCAAGCCACAACTTGGATAAGGCTTCACTTTAATAGTTGTATATCTCCAGTTCAGCAGGATTTATTTTTTCCCCCAAAAGATAAGTAATTGTTACAAATTAATGTTTTGGTCTTGTTCTCCTTTTTACTTCAAAGAACATTCCTAATTTGTGTAGCAAATAATTTGAATTCAGCTATCATGAAGGCAGTTTATATACACTGCTGGCTTCACACAATGATTTTCTTTAAACTACTTCAGCTTAAGTGAAGTGATTGTAAGTATGAAATATTTTTGCACCAGGAATTATGGACACACACCTAAGTCTGTTAATTTAAAATCTACCTGTCAAATATGCCTCATTGGGAAGGATGTCCCTTATTTAGACACAAATCCGATGCTGTGCTAGTTTTTTTCTTTTAAATTACTTATCTCAGAAATGTTGAGTCAGCACATTGAAGTGACTTAAAATGTTACACTGAGTCTGCTTTCACACTAGAGACTTTTTCAGTGAGCCTCACTAGTGGGATCACACTCATTTCCTATACTCTTCCTTATTTAGGTGTATCACAGGTCCAGATAGATGGTCTTATTGGGTGAGGGACTGAGCTGTCATGAGGTAGATCCAAAACCCAAGCCTGGAAGCCACAACTGGCAAAGGGCTTGGGTTTGAGCTCTGCACCAAAATAGTTTGCTAGCAGGGAAGCCCACGCTGCATCAGTGACAGTGCCCTTCAGCAGCCCTGTATGGCTAATGTGTAACTCCACTGGTGAATGGAGACCGAGAGTAGATTTCCATGGCCTGAATGAGGTTATACCAGCAACGAGTGCTGCTGTGCCAGACATGCAGGAGCTCCAATACCAGTTGAAGTCAAAGGCAGCCAAGTGGTATTCCACAACTGAGATTGCTAACGTGCTCTTCTCATAGCACCAAAGAAAAATGATTTTCTATACGGCCCTGAGAAGAGGTGGCCACTGTTCCACTGTCCCTCATCTCCCTTTTGCCTATGACAATTTTTTAGAAATTTTAAATGCTTTTCCTATATAAAGTTTCATATCACTGTATTATAGTTTTCTTCTTTAAGAAAGGAATGCAAGACTGGTCAGATGATCACAGTATCAACATAAGAAATAATATGAGGTTGTTTTTGTCACAATGCAGTATGTTTAAAGATGCCAAGTTTAGTTATGTGCTATTGAATTTCAGAGAATATCCTTGTTATACTGTAGATGACTTTGCACAAGGTCTTTGTTCTTTTTCATTGTATTATAGTGTTTCTATCATCTTTTCAATGTTCATAAACTGAAGACAGTAATAATAAAAATATTTTGTATGAAGCTCACAACATATCAAGCATAGAATTTTGAGGTTGAATTAAATACCTTGTTCATGTGTTTTTTTCTTTTGTTTAAGATGCAAGCGTAGTATCATTGCAGTATCTGATACATTTAGCAGCTTGACCATTTTTTATAGCAGCAGTAAGATTAATGTGGTTATTTAATAGCCTAATTAGGTATAAATTTGGTTTCTCTGATGTCTGGAAAGTCCTTGAGATTTCCAAAGAAGAGAGATTAAAGAGAGGATTATTCTTTTTCAAACAGGAACTAGAAAATAGTGATTTCATGAAGAAATAAAAAATCTTCTTCCTTCTAAAACAGAATAAAATAATGCAATCTCTTCACCAGAAAATTGTCTTTTCACTTTTCTTTCCTCAGAGCATTTAAGATGTCACTGCTATTTAGCAAACACAGTTTCTTGGAAAATTTTCATCAGTGCTCGTAGGGAGTTAGAATATATATAAGGGTTAATATTTTTCATATGCAATAGTCATCAACACACACTTCTTAATTTCCTTGCCAAAAATGATCTTTAAAGAACCCGTTTTGAAGAATATTCTGGTTTATGGTCATATTTTTGTTTTCTGAGTGTGGTTTGGGTTTGGGTGTTTTTTTGTTGGTTGGATGAGGGGAGTTGTTATTGTTGTTGTTTGTTTTTGTTTTTTAAAGTCCAGGCTGCATATGTTTTGCTTTAATTTTGTGATATGATGGATCTGAGTATTTTCAGGACTCAGGAAAATGAAATCTTTTCTCCTTTTCAGCTTCTAAGTACACATCTGAGATTATTACTTCTCTATTCACTCCTGCTCAGTAGCCACAAAACCAGGTTTTAGGCTTGTCTATCATACAAGGCAATGTCTTATGCTTTGTGGCTGGACATTTTTATCCTTCTTTTGTCTTCCCTTCCTTCAGGAAGTTTTTTATATCAACTCCATCAATCTTTTGTAGTCCTTCTCTACTGTGCATGAAAAACAACTAATACTTTGTTTCATCTTTTCTACACATACCATCAGTAAATTCTTCACTCTTGCATCTTTCTAATTTCAACCTGATATTTATTTATCATTACTACATCTGAGAAAACAGATTTTAGAAAAAAAGAAGTCATGTCCTTAGCACAGTACATATTTTTCCTATTTTACACCTATTAGGCCTTGCTTCTTATTGCTTGCCTGTTCCATTTTCACTGTGGTATTTTTTTAATTAGCCTTTTGTTCATTATATGTAACTTCTTAATATAGAAACTTCTGAACAAGCTTTCTAGTCTACCTGCCTCATTGTACTGCAACTTTACTCTTAAGCTTTGTGTATAAAGTATGAACTTGTTCATCTTTCCCTTGCAGACTAACATATCTTCTCAGAGTTCCTGTCACTAATCAGGGTAGAAAATTAGCAAAAACACCCAGCATAAGTAGAGCATTTGGGTCTTAATGCTGTTGTCTGCAGAAAGCCATATATTTGAAAATTTCAGAGCTGCTTAAACCCCACTCCAGAAGAAAGCACTTAGAATTATCTTTTGTTTACATGGAAGATCTTCATAATTTTCACAGTATCACAGTATCACAGTATAGCAAGGTTGGAAGAGACCTCAAAGATCATCAAGTCCAACCCACTACCACAGACCTCAAGACTAGACCATGGCACCAAGTGCCACGTCCAAACGTGCCTTGAACACCTCCAGGGACGGTGATTCCACCACCTCCCTGGGCAGCCCATTCCAGTGGGGAATGACTCTCTCGGTGAAGAACTTTCTCCTCACCTCGAGCCTAAACCTCCCCTGGCACAGCTTGAGACTGTGTCCTCTTGTTCTGGTGCTGGTTGCCTGAGAGAAGAAAGCAACCTCCTGCTGGCCACAACCACCCTTAAGGTAGTTGTAGACAGCAATAAGGTCTCCTCTGAGCCTCCTCTTCTCCAGGCTAAACAATCCCAGCTCCCTCAGCCTCTCCTCATAGGGCTTGTGCTCGAGGCCTCTCACCAGCCTCGTTGCCCTTCTCTGGACACGCTCAAGCACCTCAATGTCCTTCTTAAATTGAGGGGCCCAGAACTGGACACAGTACTCAAGGTGTGGCCTAACCAGTGCAGAGTACAGGGGGAGAATGACCTCCCTGCTCCTGCTGGCCACACTATTCCTGATGCAGGCCAGGATGCCATTGGCCTTCTTGGCCACCTGGGCACACTGCTGGCTCATGTTTAGGCGGGTGTCAATCAGCACCCCCAGATCCCTTTCTGTTTGGCTGCTCTCCAGCCACTCCGACCCCAGCCTGTAGCTCTGCATGGGGTTGTTGTGGCCAAAGTGCAGCCCCCGGCACTTGGATTTGTTGAAAGCCATCCCCTTGGACTCTGCCCATCTGTCCAGGCGCTCGAGGTCCTGCTGCAGAGCCCTTCTGCCCTCCAACCCACCAACATCTGCCCCCAGCTTGGTGTCATCTGCAAACTTGCTGATGACTGTCTCAATGTCCTCATCCAGATCATCAATGAAGATGTTAAAGAGGATGGGGCCCAGTACTGATCCCTGGGGGACACCGCTAGTGACAGGCCTCCAGCTGGATGTGGCACCATTCACCACCACTCTCTGGGCTCGGCCCTCCAACAATTTATCCTATAAATCCTATGAGCATGTTTTTAATCAGAAACAAAACAAAAAGTCTTCTAAATTACCTTCTGAATTAGTGTGAGATTGTCTCTGATCACATTCAGGTTATAAACAAAACTTCTGTCTGATTCTTCAAAATGATGTATTGCTGGTGTGACATTTTGTTCTTTCAAGAAATGTGAACAATTTTTCAGCAAGCATAATTAAATAAACTAGTTTTCCATATGGTGACCAAAAAAAGCTAGAGTGCAATGTCTTTTTCTTGCAAAAGAACCTCTCCATCCCCCCCCCCCCCAAAAAAAAGAAAGATTTACTCTCCTGTTCTAATTTTTGACAACTGGTTAATCTTTGCAGTGAGATTTAATCATCAAGCAGCCATTCATTTACAGCTAACAGGCACAAATTGATGTACTTTCGACTTAAACATATCTTAGTACTTCAAAACTTGTCATCTTTTCCTAAACCAAAGGCAACTGAGTGGACAATAGTTTCACTTGAAATTATCTAAATTGATTTTCTAAAGAATATATTGTCTGGAACAAGTTCTTAACCACATGTGTAGCGGAACACTGGAACAGGTTGCCCAGGGAGGTAGTTGAGGCCCCATCCCTGGAGACATTCCTTTGGAGATGTTTGGAGGTCCCTTTGCCCCAGGCTATTCTATGATTATAACTTACAAAAGGGTAAAAGGTAAAATTTCATAGGGAAAAAAGCACCTTGTAAGGTTTATTATTTCCATTAGAAAATTCTTTCACAGAAATTTAAGTATTGCTTTTTATAATTTCCATGGCTTCCATTTTGTGGGCTATCATCAAAATCTTAATGGCTTTAAACCAGGGAAATTAGGCAATTTATTTTGTACCTGCTAGAGAGAAAAATCCTAATTTCATCAATACTTTCAGCATGCATTCATGATAAATAGGAATTATCACCAAAATAAATTTTGTTTGTACTCAAACTGAGAAAATACTGCCATTTTATGCAATTTTTTNTACTGCCATTTTATGTTTTTTTTTTTTTTTTTTCACATAAAATAGCCTTGCTTTTTTTTTTTTTTTTATTTTATTTTTATTTATTCGGTGGAATACAATAAGCATGTATTTCCATGCATGATCTTATACATCATATTACATAATTTATGTATCTTTGGATGCTTATGAAAATACTATATTTTTTGTTTCCAGAATTTATCCCTGTCATGGTTTGAGCTGAATCTGATGCTGTTATTCATTTCATACTACAGTCATGCCAGATTCAAAATGATAACTGGCTGGAGGAAAACTATTACAGGGGTAGAAGTTCACTTTGTAACCTGTTGGATGGGTGGACAGAGGCCAATGAGATGAGATTGAACAAGGCTAAGTGCAGGGTTCTACTATTTGGCTACAACAACTACAAGTAGTGCTGCAGGCTGGGGATAGAGTGGCTGGAGAGCAGCCAGACAGACTTGGGGATATTGGTAGATAGTAGCTGAACATGAGCCAACAGTGTGCCCAGGTGGCCAGGAGAGCCAATGGCATCCTAGTCTGTATCAGGAACAGTGTGGCCAGCAGGACAAGGGAGCTTATTCTTCCCCTGTATTCAGCACTGGTCAGGCATCACCTTGAGTACTGTGTCCAGTTCTGGATTGGATGATCTTGGAGGTCTCTTCCAACCTGGTTTATTCCATGATTTTTCAATTCTGTGATTCTATGACAAGCTTCCTGTTCCAGTTACTGCTTCCAAGTTCCAGGTGCTGGCTCCTTTCTGCAGGCATGATGTTGGGATGGGTGTGAATTGGGTTGCACGCTGGGTTTGGTTTTCTGTCTTATGCTGGAGTTTTTTTGTTGTTTGGGTTTGGTTTTGTTTTTTTTTAATTTCCTGTCCTGCATTTCACTGCATTTTTTTCCTACAAATAGGCTAAAGTAATTATTGTATTACATTATATTTTTATGTTATGCTATTCTTTTTTTCTACAAGTAGGCTAAGATAAGTAATTATGCATTGTAATTATGATAGCTTATGTTATATCAAACTCTTATTTAATGTCTTCATCTCAACCCCAAGTTTTATGTGTTACTTTTCTGTGATTTCTGCCTTGGGAGCAGGAAGGTTAAGCAGAGATGCATTAACCCATTACGGTCCCAAACTGTCCACTGATGTGGAAAACTGACAATATAGTTCTGTGAAAATTGGAGGGTTCTATTTTCATGCATAGCTTGTAATCGTTGTATCTCAGTGGTTTGGGGTTTTATCGTTAGAGTCGGTTATGTTTGCTTCACTTAATTCACCTTCTAAAATTTGTAATGGCAACATGTGACGGTTTGGGAGCTCCCTNTAGCCTCAAACCAGCACACAACATAAAACTTTAGTCATATTTTCAAATATTACCTTCTATTTTTGTTTCTATATATTGTATTAAAAACAATTTCATTTTGCTCTGTATTTTCCATGAAAAGTTAGTTGGCATATAATCATAAAAGGTTAGCATAAATACTTTTATGATACGATAAATGGTATATTTTACAATATTGCATGCTCTTATAGTACTGTAAAAAAACTGCTCAGAGATGCAAGCACTATGATATATATGAGATATACATATATATACAGACATACATACATATATGTCACTCTCGTCATAAAGCTTTCATTTTCTTCTTAGACACAACCACCTTACTCAGCATTCGTGCATTAGATTTTTGTCATTATCCAGAGGATTTTACTGCTGCTGCAAAATTGTTAGCTGCATCTTTATCACTATAACTGATAAATGGGTATACTGGCAATCCCTCCTGATGCACATCCAACATAATTCCAATTTACTCACTCTGGTATGAACTATGACTTAAAATATAGCTCTACCATACCAAATACCCATTAACAGTGAACACGGGGCAAAAGTAGAACAGTAAAGATATTGACTACAAACCAAATCTTTCAACATACTTAGGAAGAATGCTTAGATTTAACCCTCACAATATGTTAGGTGAAGATATGAAACTTAAGTCTTCCAACTGAATCCCTTGATCTGGAGATACAGAAAGATTCTTTACAGTCTGGAGCCTCCAGCTAAGGTCAGGTATCCATATTTATTCTTCCAAATAAGCATAGCTCAGGTCGTGTGCTGGTTTGAGGCTAATTGGAATATTTTAATAAAAAATTATATTATAGGCTGTGAAGAGAAAACAATGGTGATGTCTACTTCACTCAAAGGCTTGCTGAGATGTGTAAAAACAAGAACACAAACGTAGATAACACAGAGTCTCTCTCTGGGAGTCGGTGTGTCTTCTGGCTTTCTGGTGTGTAACTCAACTAACCATTCTGCTTCTAACCCCTCTTACCAAACCTCCAAAATCACCTGGCATGTAAGGCAGACCCTGGGATAAGGTAGAGGGAAGTAAAGAAGGTGGAAGGGTGGTTGGGAGCCCCTCCTCGGGACTGATTTCTGGGAGGGGTATTGTGTTTCTATATTACCTTTAACTTGTATATTTCTGTAAATATACCTGTATATTGTGTATATATCTGCTTGTATATTGTGCTAAGCTGTAAATATAGCTTCATTCCTTAACTTGCAGCTGGCTGAGTCTAGTTTGGCTGATTTTCATAGAGTGGGGGAGCAGGTAACTCCCAAACCACCACAGTTGATTTATTTGCATGTTTTTAAAACCGGTTGTGAATCTCTCTCTTTTTTTTTAACCACCGCCTTTATGTTAAAAAGAAAAAAAAATAAGAAGAGAACAACAGAGATCCAGTCTCTTTCTGTGCATGAGTAGATTAAATAACATACTTCCATTTTCCACATAAGTGCTCTAACCATTGTGTAAGCTACTAAGTCTATTAGGGTGGTTCCACTTTGCAGAACATAATTCAAGAATCATTGGGTTGTACAAAGAAAACAGAAAAAGTAGCACAGCTTTGTAGCTTTAATATTTATAGATCTTACAAAGTCAAGGAGAAGCCTAAATCCAGTACAAATTCACAGGGACAACTTTTATATTTTAACCAGTGGAATTTGCTTATAAAGCTCATGATTTTTTCTTTGACAGTCATGCTAACTGTTCTGATTCCTATATGTATTTTTTTCCTTCCTTTGTGAAGTCTTTATTTTGCTGGGCCTTGTGCAGCAGGACATAGTTGCAGTAGAATTGATAGTTATCTCAATTATATCATGTATTGTCATTAGAACTGCAGAATCTCTTCAAATATTAGAAAACATAGAAACCACTTTTTCCACCATTTTTCTGGGTCTTGTAAATCATGTTTTATTTAAGAACTAGACAAAAACACCTGCTTACTTAGATATATTTACACGTACAATACTGGTTTACAAAAACCACTTTTGCTATTACAGGTTTTGCAGACCTCAGTCATCCCAGTTTACTCACAGAACTGTAGAAATCTTACTATTTCAGAAAAGGTCTGTTATATTCNCACTGCACAAACCTTCTCTAACAGTAAAAATGTTTGCTTATGCTAGTTGCTTTTAAAGTTTTCCATTTTTGCCTGTTCCCTGTATGTATACATTTCCAAACCATGCGTTTTTGAACCTTGTATATAAGTTTTGTGGCGAGATTTAATGTTAATAAACAGTTTTCATAGTTATTAACAATCTCTGCCTGGATATCAAAATTTATATCGTTATTAATTTTAATACCATTCATTACAAACACATCTTGAAGAAATTAAGTTAAAGTCAGCTTTTCTTTCTGTGCTTCATTGTCACATAGGTGTTAACAGAAGACTATTAGGTTTGTGATGCTGAATATATGCACCTAGATTCAATATAAATCTAAATTCGAGTCTAAAAAGTTGGCTGCATCTGAAATTCTTGACTTCTTTACAGTTTTATATCATTCTGATCTTATTACTCATCTTGTTACATGCATAAATTGGACATATAATTGTGATATGGTTTTACTAATAGTCAGTCGTGCATGCATATGCCACGATATTACAATGTAAAACATTTTGGAATGTGCCCAATATGTTGAGGAGGTAGATTTCATTCTGTAGGAGTTAAATTGGACAAATCAAAAGAAGATTGCATCAAAAGACTTAAATCCATAGACTGTACCTTCCACATGAAATAGCTAATTATCACTACTAAAAATAAAAAAAAACACCCCAAACCTTCTTAATTTTATATCTTTGCATCAGAGTGTTCCTATATACAATTTTACTATAAAATAACTAAAATCCATTGGTATCATTTAAGTATAATAGTACTATTAAGCTTACCTAAAAATTAAAATGTGTTTGCAAAAAATTGCATTTGCAACCATCTCATCCTGTTTCTGTGAATCATTTATGTAAGAGAACAGGGGCTTGCAGGAAGCATGTGCAACTTTGGACAAGAAAAGACCATGAAGGATTTATGAAGGTATGTGTGTATGTTTTGGCAGGAATTAAAGATTGAAGAGTATCATGCTGAAAAACTGTGCCTGATTGAACAGAGTTGATACTGTAAGACAGTTTATATAAGGATGTTGAAGACTGGGTTGTGTTATAGGATTACAAGGTGTACTTTAACAGAACCTACTATATATGTCTGTTTAATAAACTTTTCAAATCCAGAAATGCTAATTTTGTTGCAATAATATGTGTAAACATATGCATATACTTATTAACATGGAATCCCATAAACACACATTCCATCACAGTATATAGGACTGAGAAAGTAGTGTGTGCTCCTTATCACTACACTTTAAATAACTTTTACTGCTACCTAACTGTGCCTGGTTCCCCCATGCTGCCAGATAGTTGATGCTCATAGGCTAGTATTGCAATGTCTTGCTCTTAACATCTGCTATGTTGATACGGAAATGTCTAAGAACTGATACATAAATCCCAGAGAAGTGTAATACCTGAGATTTCAAACAGTGTGAGGGCAAAATAAGTTGAAGTCAATTATTATGCAGAGGAGAAAAAAGAAAAAAAAAAGAAAAAAAGAAAAAAAGTGTAGAAAATTTACTGAAGCAAATTACACAGGAAAATTACAAGATCTGAATCTAGAATTAGTTAAACCCAGTCACTGTTGCTTAATGGGGTGGTGGGGGGAATGTATAAGCGTGCAATCAGTCAGCTTTTGACCTTATGATTTTGTAGACACCTGAAGATGTGTTTTTACATAACAACATATATTTATGCCTGTCTTTTTCACAAGACCAAATAATATGTTTTTGTGCTACAGGAGAGGCCAAGATTTATTCTCTGTTCCCACAAGTGTGTGAAATGGTGATTCACATCTGCATGGCTAGTTTTCCTTCTATCTCAGAGGAGAGTGGCCTTGTCCAGGATGTTTATAGCCAGTTTGTTATCCTTCAAAGAACATCTGAACTTCCTCTGGGAGTGTGATAGCCTGCATGGGACAAAAGGTGACA
>WBNM01000531.1:0-14946 GCA_013399055.1 Ramphastos sulfuratus | reverse complement strand
AAAAGTCCCTCCCCAGCTTTCTTATAGCCCCTTTCAGATACTGGAAGGCCACAAGAAGGTCTCCTTGGAATCTTCTCCTCTCCAGACTGCACAGCCCCAACTCCCTCAGCCTGTCCTCACAGCAGAGCAGCTCCAGCCCTCTGCTCATCCTCATGGCTTCTCTGGACACCTTCCAGCACCTCCACATCCCTCTTGTAATAGTGGCTCCAGAACTGGCTGCAGTACTCCAGGTGGGGTCTCAGCAGTGTGGAGCAGAGGAGCAGGATCACTTCTCTCCCCCTGCTGCCCACACTGCTCTTGCTGCATCCCAGGCTCTGGTTGCTCTCTGGGCTGCAGGAGCACACTGACAGCTCACATTGAGCTTCTCATCCACCACCATCTTTGTGGCCCTCCTCTGGCCCATGAATAACTCTGGGCTAGGAGAACCACAAGCTCTACCCTTGCCTTCACCCCACAACAAGCTCCTGTCCCTCCAACAGCTTCATGGAGAAGATTTAAACACCCCTCTGGGGGAAAAAAGCTTTGGAATGGGCTCTCCCCTAGCCTCATGGACCAGGGATTGTTGAGCCAGAAGGTTCAGGAGGCTGGGAGAGGGCAGCATCCCTTGGGCAGCTCAGGGAGGGGAGGGAGCAGATCCTTCATCCTCAAAGCTGTGCATGTTGAGAACAAAAGCAGGTTGGGTGTAAGAGGAGGGCACAGCAGTGGCAGGAGCAAGCTGCTGGGGGCATCCTGCAAGAACCATGAGTTGGAATCTCCAGGGGTGAGACAAAGGAGGTGTGACTAAGCAGAGGGGGGGGGGCATTACCTTCCCTCCAGCCTCCCCATCTTCAGCAGAGCAAATCCAGGCTGCTGTCTATGGATGATCCCACAGCACCTGCCCGTGAGTCACCACTTGCTGGTCCTAGTGAGTCACTGCACCCCAGAGCTGGCAGACACCAACCTCCAGCATCTCCTGAGCATCTCAAAAAAGCAGCTCTACCATCCCTGTGTGTGTCCCCACACACACAGAGCTCCCCAAGGGACCTCATCAGCTCTAAACCATCCTGACTGCTGGGACTCTCCTTCTCCATGCTTCCTGAACAGCAGAGCAAGGAGAAAGGGAAGGGTGGAAGAGAGGACAGGCTGTGGAGGAGAAGGCAGCCTTGTCCTGTGGGATAAAGCTGGGAAGGGGCAGAAAGGCCATGGGGACACTTCCCATCCCAGAAGGGTGAGGTTTGCTCTCTGCCCCTGAGAAGACACCACCAAAACATTCTGCTCTGGGTGGGCTGAAAGCATTAAAGCAATGAATAAAGGCAGGCTTAAAGAGGAAGAGTAAACCCTGGGGGTGGGGTCTCTCCATCATGTTTCTCCAGCTTCATCTCATCTCTAAAGCCCTCACATCCCCAGAGCAGAGCAAGGACCAAATCCAAACCATCTCACTTCTGCCCTGGTCAAGCACCTCCAGCTCCTTGTGAGGACTCTTCTTTCTTTTTGTTTTTTTGTTTTGTTTTGGGTTTTGTTGTTGTTGTTGGTTTGGTTTGGATTTTTGGGTTTTTTTTTTTTGCTTCATCTCATCAACTTTTTCATCAACTCAGGGTTTCAGCTCAGCCTGCCAAGAGCAGGAATTCAGAGGGAGGGCACCAAAGGAGCACTGCCCCCAGATGGCATTCCCAATCTGATCATCATCATCATTTGAAGCAGATAAAATTCGATGCCTGCAGGCTGCTGGCAACTCTCTAGATGATTTTGTTCCCCTCCACCACCCCAACTTCCCTCCTTAAATAATTCCACTTTAAGGAAACCACTATGTGTAATGAAATCAAACCAGCTCAAATTGCCTGGGGATGCTGGGATGGAGATGTTCAACTGAGCTGGGATTTGCTCCAGCAGGCACCTCAGGCAGATTTGGTGGGGCTGGGGCTCCTTTTTCTTTCACAGTATCAATTTCTCACCCTGTTAGGGGAAGAAAAAAAAAAAAAAGTGGCCAGACAGCTGTTTCCAAAGTGCTCCCAGGGCCGGGTGTCTCTGCCTACTAAAGGATGCTCAATCGCTCGACTGTGGGAGCAGCGCTTCGAGGTCTGGGGAAGGGCTCAGAGGTCTGGGGAAGAGGATGTGCAGCCAACATCAACCTCTGGACCTTCTCTGGAGACTTTCCAGCCCTGTCTGGATGTGCTTCTCTGTGACCTGCACTAGATTGTGGTCTTGCTCTGGCAGGGGTGTTGGATTTGATGATGGAGTACTGCAGCCAGTTCTGGAGCCACTATTACAAGAGGGATGTGGAGGTGCTGGAAGGTGACCACAGGAGGGCCATGAGGATGAGCAGAGGGTTGGAGCTGCTCTGCTGTGAGGACAGGCTGAGGGAGTTGGGGCTGTGCAGTCTGGAGAGGAGAAGGCTCCAAGGAGACCTTCTTGTGGCCTTGCAGGATCCAAAGGGGGCTACAGGAAAGCAGGGGAGGGACTTTTTAAGGTGTCAGATAGAGATAGGACTGGGGATGGGGAGAATGGAACAAAGCTGGAAATGGGTAGATTGAGATTGGATGTTAGGAAGAAGTTCTTCAGCATGAGGGTGGTGAGAGCCTGGCACAGGTTGCCCAGGGAGGTGGTGGAAGCCTCATCCCTGGAGGTGTTTAAGGCCTGGCTGGATGAGGCTGTGGGCAGCCTGCTCTAGGGTAGCGTGTCCCTGCCCATGGCAGGGGGTTGGAGCTGAGTGATTCCTGTGGTCCCTTCCAACCCTGCCTGATTCTATGAGGCTATGATCAGAGGGCTGGAGCACTCCTCCTACAAGCAGAGGCTGAGGAAGTTCACCCTGCAGAAGAGAAGGCTCCAGGGAGACTTTAGAGCAGCACTTCAGTATCTGAAAGGGATCTGCAGGCAGGCTGGGGAGGGACTGTTTAGAAGGGCCTGGAGTGATAGGATGAGGGACAATGTTTTGGAAGTGGAGCAGGGTGGATTTAGGTTGGACATCAGGAGGAAGTTCTGCACAATCACAGAGTGTTAGGGGCTGGAAGGGACCTTCAAAGCTCAGCCAGTCCAACCCCTCCTGCCAGAGCAGCATCACACAGAGCAGATCACACAGGAACACATCCAGGTGGGTATGGAATATCTCCAGAGAGGGAGACTCCACAACCCCCCTGGGCAGCCTGTTCCAGGGTTCTGTCACCCTCACAGGGAAGAAATTCCACCTCCTGTTTCCATGGAACTTCCTATGCCTCAGCTTCCACCACTGCCCCTTGTGCTGGCATTGGGCATCACCCAGCAGAGCCTGGCTCCAGCCTCCTGGCACTCACCTTTACATCTTTATAACCATTAATGAGGTCATCTCTCAGCATCCTCTTCAAGCTTCCAGTCCCAGTTCCCTCAGGCCAGGCTGGATGAGGCTCTGGGCAGCCTGATCTAGGGTAGGATGTCCCTGCCCATGGCAAGGGGGTTGGAACTAGATGATCCTTGTGGTCCCTTCCAACCCTAATTGGTTCTATGGCTCCATGGTTCTGTGGCTCCATCTCTGGATGTCCCTTCCAACCCCTAGCATCCTGTGAGCCTGGACCAGCTTGTTTGATTCTTTCTCCCCTCACTAAGCAGATCTGCCCAGTCTCAAGACCCTACCACAAAGCAGAGATCACAGAATATAAGAGGTTGGGTCTACTGCCACACACAGACTCATCAAATGCTTGAGGTTGGAGAAGACCTTTAAAGGTCACCTGGTCCAACCAGCCTACAGCAAGCAGGGAACCTCTTCAACCAGGCCAAGCTGCTCAAAGCCCTGTCCAACTAAGAACCATCAAGGCTGGAAAAGACCTCCAAGGCCATGGAGCAGGTAACAATGTGGACAGGTAATTCAGGGCACAAACCAGAAACTTGAGGTGGGGAAGGGGATGGAAAACACAAACATTCATTTGGGTTGATGCAAACCTTTTCATTACAGCAAAATCAAAGAGGAAAAGCAAAAAAAAGAACCCAATCAGGTCAAGGAGAAGCAGCAAGACCTTCCTCGCCTCAGGACAACATCTGTTTGGTTGCCCCAGTGTAGTGTGTCCTATTTTAGGCTGTTGGATCCTTGTTTTAGAGCCATTTTTAAATGAAGGGAGGACCAAAAAAAAAAATTTAAAAAAAAAAATAGAAAAGCAATTTAAAAAGCAAAAAGCAAAGCAGTTGTGGTTTGGCTTTATGCTTTTATCCATCAGCAGAGTGTCAGAATGCTTGAAACTGAACATTTCCAGAGCAAGAAAATCAAAAGGCAAGATGAAAGGATTTGGAAGGTCTTCCTTCACTTGGGAAATGTTGGATCCCAGTGCTCACCACAGCCCTGAAACACCAGGGCCCAGGTTGATGGGACAAGCTGCATGGGTGGCACCTCACAGGCTTTGGTCAGCATCCATCCCTTAGGATGGGACCTGGCTGGTGGGACCAACGTGAGGACAGCCAACCTGAGCACTCCCAGATCCTGCTCTTCAGTCCATATGCTTCTCCTGCACCATAAAAAAATCACACCACTGTTTAGGCTAAGAGAGACCTTTAAGATCACTGAGGCCAACCCTTAACCCAAGGCTACCACTAAATCAGCAGCCCTCAGCCCCACGTCCACTCAGCTGGTGGGGAGGAGAGGAGAAGCCTCTCCCCACCCCCAGCTCAGGCTCAAGGAAAGGGGAATGCTCAGCTGACATCTTCCAAATTCCCATGGTTTGCCAGGGAAGGTTTCCCAGGCCCAAAGTGGCTGCCCCAGTGCCCAGCTAATATCCTGCTGGTCGAGCACAATGGGCCTTGGAGAGAAAAACTCTCACTCTGTGCCTATAGGATCAGGGAATCTTTTCAGCTGGGAAAGAGCTCAGAGGCAGGCCCGGGAGAGAGCGCAGAGGCAGGCCCGGGAGAGAGCGCAGAGGCAGGCCCGGGAAAGAGCTTAAAGATGATGGAGCCCACACAGCTTTGGAGCCCCTCCACAGGGATGCTGGCTCCACCACTGCCTTGAGCAACCTGTTCCAGGGCTTGAAATGCTTTTGAGGATGAAATTGCTCCTAGTGCCAAACCTAAACCTCCCCTGGGGCAACTCGAGGCCACTTTCTCTCATCCTATCACTTGTTCCTAGGCAGAAGAGACCAACTCCCACCTTGCTGCAGCTTCCTTTCAGGGAGCTGTAGAGAACATTGAGGTCTGCCCTCAACCTCCTTCTCTCCAGGCTGAACACCCCCAGGTTTGTTCTCCAGACCTTTCCCCAGCTTCTTTGCCCTCCTCTGGACACTCCTCCCAGCCCCTCAACGTCCTTCTGAAGCCAGTATCCGAGGTGTGGCCTCACCAGTGCCAAGGACAGGAGGAAAACCACTGCCCTTCAGGTGCCACATTCATCCATACTCAGTGTCCTTGCAGTGAGTGAGGTCAAGCCCCACTTTGATGACAGTGGCTTAGTGGCAGTGGCTTAGCAGCAGCGGTGGAACTGCAAGGTCCAGGCAAGCTTTTGGACCTGATGATCTGAAAGGTCTCTTCCAACCTCAGCAGCTCCCTGGTTCTCTCTTCTCAGTCTTGGGCTAACCATGCAATTCCCTACCCTTGGAGGAAAGAGCACCTGCTCCATGGCTGGCAGCTGGGAGGAGAGCTTGCTCCTCTCCAGGGTGGCATCTTGGCATCTTGCTTGTGCAGCAGGCAGTTTGCTCAGTGAGATCTAATCACCACTCTGGAGTTAATCCTCCCTAACAAATCCTTTCATCCAGAAGTTTATTAATATTAGCTTCTCTGGAGCAGAAGTGAACCAAAAGGCTCTTTCCCCTCCCATTTGGCTTTTTTGTTCCTCTTCTCCTCACTGCTCTTAACTGAAGCAATTCAATTAAGGAACAAACAGCTTCCCAATAAAAAAGCCTTCCTCTGCCTCCCTCCTCCTTTCACTCAAGGACTAATAATGTTTAATTGGGGAAATGAGCTCAGCTGGTGGTGCTGGTGGGGAGGGGAGGAGAAGCTTAGCTGGTGAGGAGGGAAGGAGAAGCCCTCTCCCACCCCCAGCCCAGGCTCAAGGAAAGGGGAATGCTCAGCTGACATCTTCCAAATTCCCATGGTTTGCCAGGGAAGGTTTCCCAGGCCCAAAGTGGCTGCCCCAGTGCCCAGCTAATATCCTGCTGGTCGAGCACAATGGGCCTTGGAGAGAAAAACTCTCACTCTGTGCCTATAGGATCAGGGAATCTTTCCAGCTGGAAAAGATCTGAGAGACCTGGAAAAGACCTCAAAGATGATGGAGTCCAACTATTGGCCCACACTAAGCCATGTCCCCAAGTGCCATCTCCACATGTTTCTTGAACACCTCCAGGGATGGGGACTCCACCACCTCCCTGGGCAGCCTCTGCCAATCCCTGACCACTCTTGCAGCAAAGCAATCTTTTCCTTATCTCCAAGCTAAACCTCCCCTGGCACAACTTCAGGCCATTTCCTCTTGTTCTGCCACCTGATGCCAGGGAGAAGAGCCCAAACCCCCACCTCACTCCAACCTCAGAGTCACACAGAACCTACTTGGTTTGAAGAGACCTTTGAGATCATTTAACCCACCCAGTCACAGGCAGGAGCTGGCACAGGTGGAGTCACCATGAGCAAAGCTACCAAGAGGAGAATAACAGAGACACCAGGAAGCAGAGGCAGGTGCTGGTGGCTGAGGTCATGCCATGCCTGCCTGAAGCCTTGACAACACTGCAAGACATCCAGAGGGAGATCAGCATCCCCCAAGGAGGGGCACACCCAGAGTCTCCTGGGCATTATGGTGCAAGAGGAGAAAAGCCTGAAGGAGCATCTCCTGAAGAGCATTGACCTGTGTTGGGTCTGCAAGGATTTGAAGATGAAGGCTTTTGAGGCAGAGGAAGAAAGAACCACTCTGCAGAAAGAGCTGAGCTCCTGGAGGTGCCTGCAAGTGCTGCTGAAGCAGAGATGGGGCAGGAAACAGGAGCTGAAGAGCCTGCAAGGCTGGCACAGGTGGAGTCACCATAAGCAAAGCTACCAAGAGGAGAATAACAGAGCCACCATGAGCAGAGGCACCAGCAAGCAGAGGCAGGTGCTGATGGCTGTGGTCATGCCATGCCTGACTGAAGTTGTGGCAACACTGCAGGGCACTGGGAGGGAGATCAGCATCCCCCAAGGAGGGGCACACCCAGAGTCTCCTGGGCATTATGGTGCAAGAGGAGAAAAGCCTGAAGGAGCATCTCCTGAAGAGCATTGACCTGTGTTGGGAAGGAGCTTCCTACTCTCTGCAAGGATTTGCAGCTGAAGGCTTTTGAGGCAGAGGAAGAAAGAACCACTCTGCAGAAAGAGCTGAGCTCCTGGAGGTGCCTGCAAGTGCTGCTGAAGCAGAGATGGGGCAGGAAGCAGGAGCTGAAGACCCTGCAAAGGCAGGACCATGACCTGGGACATCCTCTACACCGTTCCCCTTCTGCATCAACACCAATGCTGTGCCCAGCCTAGAGGGCCTGGATTGCTACTGGCATCAAGTGGCCACCCTGGCTGCTGAAAAAGGGCAGGAGTGGGAAGAGTTTGCCCACAGCAAGCAGCAAATCATCCTCCTGATCAGAGCTGGGCTACACTCCAGACACCAACCTCCTTTCAGGGAGCTGTAGAGAGCAAGGAGGTCTCCCCTCAGCCTCCTTTTCTCCTGACTAAACACCCCCAGGTCCCTCAGCTGCCTCCTCCCCAGCCATGCTCTCCAGACCCTTCACCAGCTTCGTTGCCTATGCTCCAGCCCCTCAATGTCCTCAGTGCCTATGGATGCCAATCAATGCCCTCCTGCTGCTCAGTGGCTCTCTGCTGCTCAAGAAGCATAAGATTGGAAGGGAGCTCCAAGCTCAGCCAGTTCCAACCACCCCTGTGCAATAGTTAGGGACACCTCCCACTAGAACAGGATGCCCAAAGCCTCTCCAACCTGGTCCTGAACACCTCCAGGGAGGTTGTGGAGCACAGAATCACCCAATGTGATCTTTGATCACATTGGGTGATTCTGTGCTCCACAACCTCCCTGGGCAACCTGTTCCAGTGTCTCACCACCCTCCCTGTAAAGAAAACCCCAAGGTTTCCTCCATCTTCATGGCAAACCATCCATGGTGCTGCTGCAGGCCCACCAGGCCATGAGGCTGAAGCTGGCACCAGCCCTGAAGGGCTCAAACCCCACACCCAGCACTGTGCCAGGGTGATGAAACCAGCAAGGAGGCTTGAAAAGAGAGGATGAGCTGCTGTGGGTGCCAAACCTGCCAGCTCCCTCCAAGGGGGACTTCTGAGCATTCCAAACCCCTCTCCTTTGCTGCCTCCATCTCCAAACACCATGCCAATCAGCAGGGGAGGAGGAGGTTGGGCGTGCCCAGCAGCAGTGCCACCGTCAGCTCAGCTCCACTGCAGAAGGCTGTGGCATTTCCCAGCTGTCAGAAGGGATTTGCTGGGTGCCATGAGCTCCTTCTTGCACCTCCTGCAGGGGACACGTCAGCTCTTCTCTTCAACCCAGGGTTAACCTGGCAAAGGAGGCTGCAGAAGGCAGCTGGGCACTGGGCTGCAGCCAGAGGAGTGTGGGCAGCAGGGCAGGAGGGAGGATTGTGCCCCTTGGCTCTGCTCTGACCTCACCTCCAATCCTGCCTCCAGCTCTGGTGTCCCCAGCAGAGGAAGGACACAGAGCTGCTGGAGTGAGGCCAGAGGAGGCCACAGAGATGATTCAAAGGCTGGAGCAGCTCTGCTGTGAGGACAGGCTGGGGGAGCTGGGGGTGTGCAGCCTTAGTACCTTAGAGCTGCCTCCTGGTACCTGAAGGGATCCGGCAGGGAGACTTTTCCTAGGGGACCTTAGAACTACCTGCCAGTGCCTGAAGGGATCCTGCAGGGAGGCTGCAGAGAAACCTTTCTTAGGGGTGTCTAGAGACAGGCCAAGGGGGAATGGTTTGAAACTGAGGCAGAGCAGGGTTAGACTGGAGCTGAGGAAGAAGTTCTTCAGTATGGAAGTGGTGAGACTCTGGAATAGGCTGCCCAGGGAGGTTGTGGATGGCCCCTTCCTGGGTGTGTTTAGGACCAGGTTGGAGGAGACCTTGGGCAGCCAAGTC
Source organism: Ramphastos sulfuratus (assembly GCA_013399055.1). Lineage (NCBI taxonomy): Eukaryota > Metazoa > Chordata > Aves > Piciformes > Ramphastidae > Ramphastos > Ramphastos sulfuratus. The sequence goes on along the minus strand of WBNM01000531.1, from coordinate 5,932 downwards.
TGAGAGGTGTCCCTGCCTATGGCAGGGAGGTTTTAGTAGATGATCTCTGAGCTCCCTTCCCACCTAAGCCATTCTATGATCTCTCTATCCAGCCTGCATCCCTGAGTTTGGCTTAAATCCATCTGCATCACTGACAGGAGGATGTGATGGATCAGAGAAGCTTAGCCATGAGCTGAGGTGCTGCCTGCAAGGAGAAGAGCTGTGGGCAGGGACAAGAAGCAGAGGCAGGACAGGGAATGAAGTGCATCAGCTTAGGAGAGCTGGCTCAGGAGGGCACCTTCCACATCAGCTCCCCAGAGCTCCTGCTGCAGTCGAGGAGGGGCAGCTGATCCAGTGGCCTCCCTCCTTTTGAGCTGAGGATCACAGGATGTCAGGGGTTGGAAGGGACCTCTGGAGAGCTTCCAGCCCAACCCCCCTGCCAGAGCAGCACCAGAGAATCCAGCACAGCTTGCACAGGAACACAACCTCATTGTTCTGCTGCCTGGGGTTGGCACAGAGGGGCAAGGTCCCAGGCAGGTCCTGATGGTGATGATGCTGTGGGTTGGTTCCTTTTCATCTTGGATGCAGGAATTGTGGTTTCCTACATCTCTCTGAATGCATCACAGGGAGATTTGCTCCCTGTATCTACCTTCTGCAGGGGCTCTCCTCCCAGGGATCAGACAGCATCACAGGATGTCAGGGGTTGGAAGGGACCCAAAGAGATCATCAAGTCCAAGTCCCCTGCCAGAGCAGGACCAGAGAATCCAGCTCAGGTCGCACAGGAACACATCCAGACAGGGCTGGAAAGGCTCCAGAGAAGGAGACCCCACAACTTCTCTGGGCAGCCTGTGCCAGGGCTCTGGGACCCTTCCAGTAAAGAAGTTCTTCCTCATGTTGAGGTGGAGCTTCCTGTGCTGCAGTTTCCATCCACTGCTCCTTGTCCTATCTCAGGGCACAAGTGAGCAGAGTTTGTCTCCTTCCTCTTGACCCCCAGCCCTCAGATACTTATAAACATTGATTAAATCCCCCCTCAGTCTTCTCCAGACTAAACAGCCCCAGATCCCTCAGCCTCTCCTCACCAGGCAGTGCTCCACCTCCTTCATCATCTTTGTAGCCCTCCCTTGGACTCTTTCAAGCAGATCCCTGTCCCTCCTGAAGCTGGGAGGAGAGGCCAAGCTCTGCCATCTTCACCCCAAAGGAACCCTGAGAGGTTGTAGCACACCTTCACCAGGGCTGAAACTCTTTCATGAGGAACTGATGGGAGGAAAGAGTCTGACAGGACCTGTGGTGACCTCTTCAAATGTTCCACTCACACCACCTGGGGGCTTGCCTGGGGATCCAGCAATGGAGACCATCCTCATGCTTTCACCCACATTTTCCCACTGTTTTCCTCCCAAAATAATCCCTTTCCAGCCCTCTGACTCCTTCAGGTGGTGCTCTCCTGCCTTTCCAAGGGATGTGTTGAGCAGCATCCCCTTGTCCTTCCCAGCAAGGGAGGACGAGGGTCAGGCACTCAGCCTTGCTGGTGGCCACTTCTCAGCAGCAGGAGAAGGGATGGAGGAGTCCCTCTGGGGAAGAAACATGCTCCTGACCTGTCAACAGCAGTTATCATCATGGGAGAGACATGGTTCTTGGTCAGAGGATGGTTCAGATCAGGACAGATGCCTGCAGGGGGTTGACAAGGACATTGCAAGCCCAGCAAAGCTTTGGTGCAAAGCCTTGCACCCTTCCCAGGTGGGCTTTGGCCTGGCAGAGGGACAGAGGTAGCACTGGCAGCAAGGAAAGCACTGAGGGATGCTCTGGCAAAGGTCACATCGCCCACATTGACCTACCTTGAGGCAGGGAAGCTGCACAGCTCCACCTCCAGCTTAACAGCCTGTGCCCTCTTCTCAGAGACACTGGAAAGTCTCCAAGGCAGGGCTGCAGCAAGGGCAGAGCTGCTTTGGAAAGAAGATTTCCATGAAGCAAAGCATCTTGAGCAGACCAGTGATGAGAAAAAGGTTTTATTTCCCCTTTCTGATTCATTAGATTCCCCCCCCTGCCAGGAGACACATTCACAGTGGTCACATCACCACCACAACCTGAAGCTGGATCTCCTCCAGATCCCTGTTCCTTCCCAGCTGTTAAATTTGGACTCTGGAGAGCACATGCAGAGAGGTCCCAACTTTATCCCACCAGGGTGGTCCCATCCATGCCCCCATCAAGTCAGGTCTAACCTTAGCATGATGGAGGTGATGGAGAAGGAAGAATGTTCATCCAGGCAGATATTCCTAGGGGTCCTCACCTGAAGAACAAAAAAAGAGCCTGAGTTTAATACATCAGCAAGCACACAACAACATCCTGGGGGGATGGGGAAGAGACAGAGACTATCAAAGATGAAAAACAGTGAAAAAAAAAAAATCCAGGAATGAAACTTTCTGCATCAACATTTCCTCCCCCCAGGCAAGCAGAAGACACCAAACTGCTTCACAGGGGCAGGTAACACAGCTAACAGCCCTTCCCTCNAACCAGGTTGAAGGTAGTCACTGGCAAGGGACAATAAACTGCAGCAGTCCAGGCTGAGAGGAGATCTGCTGGAGAGGGCCCTGGGAGTGCTGGGGGACAAGAAGCTCTGCATGGGCCAGCAATGTGCCCTCCTGGCCAAGAAGGTCAATGGCAGCCTGGGGGGGATTAAGAAGAGTGTGCCCAGCAGGTCCAAGGAGGTTTTCCTCCCCTTCCTCTCTGCCCTAGTGAGGCCCCAACTGGAATATTGCATCCAGTTCTAGGCTCCCCAGTTCAAGAGGGACAGGGATCTGCTAGAAAGAGTCCAAGGGAGGGCTGCAAGGATGCTAAAGGGACTGGAGCACTGCCCGAGGAGGAAAGGCTGAGAGCCCTGGGGCTGCTTAGGCTGGAGAAGAGAAGGCTGAGAGAGGATCTGAGCAATGTCTGTAGATATCTGAAGGATGGAGGTCAGGAAGGAAGGGACAGGAACAGCCTCTGCTCACTCATGCCCTGAGATAGGACAAGGGATGGAAACTGCAGCACAGGAAGCTCCACCTCAGCATGAGGAAGAACTTCTTTACTGGAAGGGTGACAGAGCCCTGACACAGGCTGCCCAGAGAGGTTGTGGGGTCTCCATCTCTGGAGCCTTTCCAGCCCTGTCTGGATGTGTTCCTGTGCGACCTGAGCTGGATTCTCTGGTCCTGTTCTTGCAGGGGTGGTTGGACTGGAAGCTCTCCAGAGGTCCCTGACATCCTGTGAACTGCTTGGACACAAGCATGTCCCACCTGGGCTGAGGCAGCTCCTCTGGGGAGCAGAACCAGTTGCAGACCCAGATCAGGGGAGCTGCAGCAGAAATCAGAAACATTTTTCCAGTGAGACAGTCACAGAAAAAGAGTTGAAAGCCTTTCCCCTCGGATTCCTTCAAAACAAAATGAGCTTGCCACAAATATGTTAATTAATTTCTTGTTCTCCAAAGAGGACACCAAAATGGAAACTTTAAACACTTTTTTTTTCCCCCTCTTCCCCCCACCTCAAAAAAAAAAAAAAAAAAAAAATCAAAGATTCAGTTTACATTTACCCAAATTTGGAGTTTTTTAGCTCTGCCTGTGGCCAGGGAGTGGAAGAAGCAACCATTCTCTCTTCACCAAGAGACATCCAACTGATGCCAGCAAGCATCAGAAGAAAAGGAACACAAAGCACACAGCTGAGACCAATCATTTCCACCTCCAAAAGAGGCCAAGAAAGGAGGTGGAGGCTTACAAGCAGTTGGTGGAGTCACCAACACCCCTGGATGTGTTTGGATGTGGTGCTTGGGGCTATGGTTTAGGGTGAGGCTTGTAGAGTAGAGAGCTGGGTTGGAATTGGTGATCCTAGAATAGAATCATAGAATGGTTTAGGTTGGAATGGAGCTCAAAGCTCAGCCAGTTCCAACCCNGTTTCTGTGATTCTGTGAGACCTACCCATGGCAGCAGCACTCAGCACATCACCATGGGATGGTTCAGGTTGGAAGGGACCTTAGAGCTCATCTCCTCTAACCTCCTGTCGTAATCTTTTTTTTTTTTTTTTTTTGTGTAAGAACACAACAGACTTAGATTATTTTACTGTACTCTTTTTTCCAAGTACACCTCCCCACCATGCCCAGGGACACCTCTCAGCCAGACTCAGCTGCTCAAGGCCTCATCCAACCTGGCCTGCAACACCCCCAGGCAGGAGGCAGCCACAGCCTCCCTGGGCAGCCTGTGCCAGAGTCTCAGCAGCCTCCTGATGAACAACTTCTGCCTCAGCTCCACTCTAAGCCTGCTGTGCCTCAGCTGCAAACCATTGCCCCCTGGCCTGTCTCTAGATCCCCTTAGCCAAAGTCCCTTCAGGTATCAGTGAGGAGCAAATTGGCATATTCCAGATGATCAGCATCAGGCTGAAACTGCTTTCAGCAAACTGCCTTGGGAGCAAGACTTCTCTTGAGCCAACCTCCAAGTGAGCCCCTACCCAGAGCCAAACAAGAGTTATTTGGGCAGTCGGTAAACCATGATGAACAGGAGCACCATATCACTTGTGAAATTCTGACCATTGCTGCCCTCCACCACATCATTTTGCTTGGAAGCAACCTTTAAGATCAATTCCAGCTCTTAACCAAACACTGCCAGGTTATAAGAGACCTTTAAGATCAGCCAGTACTGCCCAGGTCACTGCTAAACCATGACCACCACATCTCTTTAATCCTTCCAGGGATGGGGACTGCACCACTGCCCTGGTCCGGGCCTTGACAACCTTTCTGGGGAGCTCAAAGATCATCTAGTTCCAACCCCCTGTCATAGGGCAAGGATACCTCCCATTAGTGGCCTGTACTATGGCAGGGGGTTGGAACTAGATGATCTTTGAGCTCCCTTCCAACCTTACCATTCTATGATCTATGACTCTTTAAGTTGGTTGTAATGTCCAACCTAAAGCTCCCCCAGTGCAACTTGAGGCCGTTTTCCTCTGGTCCTGTCACCTGTTCCTTGGGAGAAAAGGTCATCCCAACCCAGCTCCAGCCTCTCTCAGGGACTGGAGAGAGCAAAGTGGTCTCCCCTCAGCCTCCTTTCAGCAGGCTGAGCATCCCCAGCTCCCTCAGCTGCCCTTCACAAGACCTGCTCTCCAGACTCTCCACCAGCTTTGTGGCTCTTTGGACACTCTTCATGCCCTTCTAGGAGCAAGGGGCCCAAAACTCAACCCAATAATCCATATGTGGCCTCACCAGTGCTGAGTCCAGGGGGGCAAACCCATCTTTGCAGCCACTCCTACATCTTTTCCCCCCTCCTCATTTCCAACCATCAGGTGATTAATGGAGGTCAGGCAGAAAGCTCCAGAACAAGCCACTCATGGGGCCTAGGGCTGCTGGCACAGAGGTCTCCAGCTGCCAACCTCAAAGCACTGATGCCCATTTAGGTCACTGCTTATAATCCTCAAGCTTGTGCTGCAGGGAACAGGATCTTCACCCTGAGGGGTTCATTAAATACATATCCATAGAGCTTGATTGGTTGGGAATTGCTTCCAGCCCAGAGCAGCTTATCCAAACATCTGGAGCAGCCAAGCAGCAAGTCCCATGGAAGGCCAGAGGCCAGGATCCAACAGCAGCAGTATTTTTTTCCCCTCCCTGTAAAACATGATGAAGCTTTCTAGGAAAGGGCCTCAGAAAACTTTGGCTAATGGGGTCTAGAGGCAGCCCAAGGGGCGATGGTTTGGAGCTGAAGCTTAGGGTGGAGCTGAGGCAGAAGTTGTTCATCAGGAGGCTGCTGAGACTCTGGCACAGGCTGCCCAGGGAGGCTGTGGCTGCCTCCTGCCTGGGAAGTTGAAAGTTCTTTTTTTTTTTTTTCCCCCTCTTTACAGCTACCTGAAAGGAGGCTGGAAAGAGGTGGAGGATGAACTCTTCCCCCAAGTAACAAACAATAGGATAAGAGAATACAGCCTCAAGTTCACAGAATTGTCAGGGCTG
>WBNM01000530.1:10556-24660 GCA_013399055.1 Ramphastos sulfuratus | reverse complement strand
GGTTGGGAGGGAGCTCAAAGCTCTGGCAGTGCCAGGCAGGGGCACCTCCTGCTAGGAGNAGGGAGAGCTGAGAGCAGGTTCACAGGTGGCACTGGGGTGAAAGGAACCCTCAAAGGGCATCTTGGCCAACCCCCCCTGTGGGCAGCAGAGACACCTCCAGCTAGAGCAGGGTGCCCAGGGTCACAGCAAGGCTGAGCAGCACTGCAGTGCCTGAAGGGCACCTCCAGGCAGGCTGGGCAGGGACTGCTCAGAAGGGCCTGTGGGGACAGGATGAGGGCAATGGTTTGAAACTGGAGCAGAGGAGCTTTAGGTTGGGCATCAGGAGGAAGTTCTGCAGAGTGAGGGTGGTGAGGCCCTGGCACAGGCTGCCCAGGGCTGTGCTTGAGGCTCCATCCCCAGAGACACTCAAGGTCTGCCTTGATGTGTCCCTGTGCAGCCTGCTCTAGCTGGAGCTGTCCCTGCTGAGTGCAGAGGCCTTGGCCAAGATGCCTTTGAGGGTCCCTTCCAAGCTGCTGCACTCTGTGAGCTGTGAGTGCTGCCAAGAGCTGCTGAGTGCAGCCCTGCAGTGCTGCCAGAGCAGCTGACCCCACCTGGGACTTCTCTTGCCTGTGTGCTGCTGGCACCTGGGGGGGCTCAGGCAGGCTCAAGCCTGCTGATGAAAGCTGAGCAGGCTGCAGGGAGCTGGTGGCCACCTGAGGACTTCCTAGGAAAGGCACCAAAGTCTTTTCCTGCCTTTCCAGGTGTGTTCATTCCCACTTCTGACCACAGAATCGTTTGGCTTGGAGAAGACCTCCCAGGCTGAGCCCAGCCACTGCCTAACTCCACCAAGTCTGGTGTTCCTCAGCACCCCGTGGGACTGCTCCCACTGGTGAGGTTTGAGGGCCACAGGGACATGTTCCCACAGCCCTCCCAGCTCAGAAGTGGTGCAGACTGGGAGCAGCAGAGCCCTAGCAGCAGGTCTCAGGAGCCACACCAAGGCAGGAGTCTCACTGCCCAGAGGGGAGGATCCCACCTGCTGAATCAGCTTCCCTGCTTCCTGCAGCACTTTGCTCTTCCCCTGCCACAGCCTGACCCAGCCCAGGGCTGCTGAGCTGCTTTGCCTCTCAACCCCATGCAGGAGCCCAGGGGCTGGCTGGCAGATCCTGGGCAGGAAGCTGCAGGGGCACAGAACCTTCTGCTTGCTGAGGAGGCCACTTGGATGCATTTTCCTCATGTCCAGAGGAGGGCAAAGAAGCTGGGGAAGGGTCTGGGGAAGGGTCTGGGGAGGAGCAGCTGAGGGAGCTGGGGGTGTGCAGCCTGGAGCAGAGGAGGCTGAAGGAGACCTCATTGCTCTCTGCAGCTCCCTGAGAGCAGGCTGCAGCCAGGTGGGGGTTGGGCTCTGCTCCCAAGGAGCAAGTGCCAGGATGAGAGGAAATGGCCTCAAGCTGTGCCAGAGGAGGTCTAGGTTGGAAAAAGAATTCTCCCTTGAAAGGGTCATTGAAGCCTGGCCCAGGCTGCCCAGGGCAGTGGTGGAGTCCCCACCCCGGAGAGGTTTCAAAGCCATGGAGATGTGGTGCTGAGGGCCACCTGAGCTCCCCTGAGCTCTCCTGAGCTCTCCTGAGCTCCACCTGAGCTCCCCTGAGCTCCTCTGAACTCCCCTGAGCTTCACCTGAGCTCCCCTGAGCTCTCCTGAGCTCCCCTGAGCTCCACCTGAGCTCCCCTGAGCTCCCCTGAGCTTCACCTGAGCTTCACCTGAGCTCCACCTGAGCTCCCCTGAGCTCTCCTGTGCTCTACCTGAGCTCCCCTGAGCTTCACCTGAGCTCCCCTGAGCTCCCCTGAGCTTCACCTGAGCTTCACCTGAGCTCCCCTGAGCTCCCCTGAGCTCCCCTGAGCTCCCCTGCACTGCTTGCTGCTGTTCACAAAGGTTTTTGCAGCTTTTCACTCAGGCTGGGAAGGTTCAGCTTGCTTGGGCCCTGCACACCTGCAGCTGCACTTTGGCAGAGGAGGTGGCAGTGCCACCAGAGAGCTTGGTCTGAGGTGCTGGTGGGGAATGACTGATCCTGTGTGACCTGCACCTGTGTGTGACCTGCAGCTGTGTGACCTGCACCTGTGTGTGACCTGCACCTGTGTGTGACCTGCACCTGTGTGCACAGGTGTGACCTGCACCTGTGTGACCTGCACTGCTGTGATCTGCACCTGTGTGACCTGCACCTGTGTGTGACCTGCACTGCTGTGACCTGCACCTGTGTGTGACCTGCACCCCTGTGTGACCTGCACCTGTGTGTGACCTGCAGCCCTGTGTGACCTGCACCTTTGTGACCTGCACTAGAAGATGAGCCTAGATCCAGGGTGGATGTTAGGAAGCAGGGCAGTGGAAGAGGCTGCCCTGGGTGGGGGAGGTTGCNNNNACTCAAGGTCAGGCTTGGTGAGGCTCCAAGCAACCTGCTCCAGTCGGGGATGTCCCTGCTGGCTGCAAGGGGCTTGGACTGGATGATCTCTGGAGGTCCCTTCCAACCCCTAACATCCTCTGTGGTCCCTCCACACCCTCCACTGCCCAGCATTGATCCTTGGTCTGTGTCAGAGCCAGGCTGGGTATGTGCAGAGGAGTCAGAGCACACCCAGTACCCACCCAGTACCCACCCACTTGGAGCCTTGGCTCGGGGTAGCACTGAACTCATCAGGGTTTGCCTTCCAAGCAGGGCCAGGCCCTCTCTGGAGCTGCTCTCATGCAGCAGGGGCCTGGGGGCAGGAACTGCACAAGCTGAGAGCTGATTTACTCTCTCCCTGCACACAGAGCTGCAGATCTGAGGAGAGCTTCATCCTGGCTGGGCAGCCTGGTTGGGATTTGTCAGCAGCCAGATCATGATGCTCCAGGGGGAAGAGGGTGTGAGCAGGGGAGGTAGAGGAGCCCAGCAGTGATGAAGCAGGAAAACATCTCCCTGTGCTGGAAAGCCCTGAAAGAGCCCAATTCTTGCAGAGTCTTTGTTCCCTACCTGCCTTGTGGTTTTCCTTGCACACAGACCTGACCAAGCCTTTAATCCCCTCTGCTCCCTGATAGAAATCAGGATTAAGTCACAACTAAATATGAGGAAATAAAAAAGGTTCCTTTGGTCTTTCCTGGCTGTGTTTGGCTCCCCTGACCTCTTCCTTGGCTTCACAAACTGCTCAGCTTTGGATAGAACCAGAGAACCAGGGAATGGTTGGGGTTGGAAGGAACCTTTAAAGCTCCTCTAGTCCCTTGCAGCTCCACAACCTCCCTGGAGCTCTTCTGTGCTCCACAACCTCCCTGGAGGTGTTCAAGGCCAGGCTGGATGAGGCCTTGAGTGACCTGTGCTAGTGGGAGGTGTCCCTGCCTATGGCAGGGGGTTGGAACTGGCTGAGCTTTGAGCTCCCTTCCACCCTAAACCATTCTCTGATTCTGTAAGGGCAAGCTCCAAGGACCAGGAGACTTTGACCAGGAGACTTTGCCCTCGAGCCAGGAGCAGAATCCAACCTCCTGCCTCCCACTTCCCTTCCTACCTCACCCCCACAGCTGGAAATAGAGCTGAGGAGCCCTGCTCCAGCCACCAGCACCTCCTCCACTCCCTGCAGAGCACATTCAGTCCCTGTCCCAGGCACTTGGTTGTCTGCCAGTAACCTTAAGCTGCCTTTTTGCTCACTTCCTTAGCTCTGCCCACTCCCAGAGCTGCTTTTCACCCTTTAATCCACGGATCCACAGCCTTGGCAGTGCTGGCAGGGGGCAGGCAGGCACTGTGCTGGCTCAGGAGCACCAGAAGGCAGTGATGGGGAGGCTGCTCCAGTCCATGCAAGCCCAGCTGAGCTGAGCAGGGCTCTGCCCGGTGACCAAGGAGCACAAAAGGACAGATTAGTGTCTCCTCGAAGGCTGCAATTTTGTCTTCCCATTGCCTATTCCCCTGCAGCTAATGAGCACCCTGCCTGCTCCAGGAGCCTGCTGTGGCTGGCAGAGGGCAGCCCAGGGAGGCTGCAGCTTTCTAGGATTCAGAGGAAGGCATCTGGTGGGACCAGGGATTGGTCAGGAGCTGAGCCAAGGGTGACCCAAAGAAGAACTTAGCTGAGGCAGAGCTCTCAGAGTCACTGGAGGTGATGCTCTGTGCTCAGCCTGGGCTCGATTCATCTCTGGAGCCCTCTTTGAAGTGCTGCAGCGTGGCGGGGGGGGGCTGGGGTGCAGCAAGCTCAGGCCTCTGCTTCATCTCAGGGCTTCAGGAGAGCTGGGGAGGGGTCTGGCAGACTTCAGTGGGAGGCTGTTTTATTTTTGGAGCCTAAGAAACCCATAGGCAGCTCCTCACCCCCATTAAATGTAATGACAACTCAGCCCTGGACAGTGCTGGGTCTAGAATCCTGTCCTGTGATTTAGTTCTTTCTTGTGCTGCCAACTCTCACATCTTGATGATGTTTGGCATTTTCTTCTGGAGCCAGGTTCTGGAGTGGTGGCTTTGGGAAGCTCAACTTTCATTTCAGGCTGAGAAGTTTGTTACTAACCCTCATTACCTGGGGGAAAAAAAAACAAAACCAAACACCACCAAAAAAAAACCCAACCCCAAACCCAACCAACAGCTGAACCCAGCAAGCTCAAAAGCCACAAAGCAAAGAGAGAGAGGGACTCAAAGTGAGGTTCTGACAAAATCCAGGGTCTGGGGGCACAGCTGCTGGTGGAACTGCATTGGGCAGTTTGGTTTTGCTGTGCTCTGCTTTGCAGCTCTCTTGTTCTAGGCTCTGAGTTAGGAGAGATGCTGAGAGCCCAGCAACAGGAGCTCAGTTCCCAAAGGCTTCCACTGCCCACCCAGCATCTTCCAGTGCCTGAAAGCAGCCTGCAAGGAAAGTGGGGAGGGAGTTTGGATAAGGGTTTGTGGTGATAGGGTGAGAGGGGAATGGATTTGAGCTGCAAGAGAGGAGATTGAGAGTGGAGAGGAGGAAGAAATTCTTTGCAGGNCAGCTCCCTCAGCCTCTCCTCACAGGGCTGTGCTCCAGGCCCCTCCCCAGCCTTGCTGCCCTTCTCTGGGCACCTTCCAGCACCTCAACATCTCTCTTGAATGGAGGGGCCCAGAACTGGACACAGCACTCAAGGTGTGGCCTGAGCAGTGCTGAGCACAGGGGCAGAAGAACCTCCCTGCTCCTGCTGCCCACACTGCTCCTGCTGCAGCCCAGGATGCCATTGGCTCTGCTGCCCACCTGGGCACACTGCTGGCTCCTGTTCAGCTGCCACCCAGCACCCCCAGGTCCCTCTCTGCCTGGCTGCTCTCAGCCACTCTGTGCCCAGCCTGCAGCACTGCTTGGGGTTGTTGTGGCCAAAGTGCAGAACCCTGCACTCAGCCTTGTTCAGTCTCATCCCCTGATCTTTGTGGCCCCTTCCAACCCAACCCATTCTATGCCCCCAGCTGGGGCTGGGCACGAAGCTGCCCCTCCTGAGCCCCAGGGAGCAGAAAGGTGGTGCCAGTGAGATGCTGCCCAGCTGAGCTGGCACAGGAGGAGAAATGCAGCAGGAGGTGGTTGGAGCAGCTGATAAATTGGACACCCCCCAGTGCATTCCAGGCTGCTGCTGACCTTCACCTTCACAGCAGTGTGGGCAAGAGGATGAGTCTGAGATCTGCCCCCTGCCTGAGCTCACCCTGGGGCAACTCCTGCTGTGCTTTCCTTGTGGAGATTCTTCCCTCTCTCATCCACAGAGGTTCATGCCAAAACTTCTGGAAGTCAACAAGATTTTATTTAATTATTTAATGTTTTGGTTTTTTTTTTTCCATCAGAAAGTGAAGGAAATTTCCATGGGAAACTCCAGAGACCTGGAATTATGGTTTCTAAATTGTGTGAGAAAATCCACCTGGAGCAAGTTGTGATCTGTCCCCTGCCTCTCTGACTGGCACTGAAGGACATTGGTTACTCCAAGGAGTCAATACTCAGCTCTTTGGAGAGAAAAATGGGTTGAGGTTCTCACTCTGATCTCCAGAGACACATCCCTGAGGAATAATTGTGTGTGGATGCTGAATCTTCCTGGCCAGAGCAGGGCTGGTGGCTCTGAGGTGGTTTTCTCTGCCATGGAGTCCTGGATTCCAGGCTTTGGTGGCAGATGCTTTGATGTGAAAAGTATTTGCTGGCTCCAGCTCTCAAATCTGGCTCTGCAAAGTGAGGGGCATGAAGGAATTGATCCCTAAGAACCTGAGCAGCTCATCCCAAAATTAGGTACAGGAGGGACCTGAAGGAATTGATCCCTTAGAACCTGAGCAGCTCATCCCAAAATTAGGTACAGGAGGGACCTGACAGCATCCCAGCATGGTGAGGGTGGGAAGGGACCTCTGGGGAGCATCCAGCCCAACCCCCTGCCAAAGCAGGGCACCCACAGCAGCTTGCCCAGCAGCACAGTGCCATGGGGGGATGGAAGCTCTCCAGAGGAGACTCCACAGCCTCTCTGGGCAGCCTGCTCCAGGGCTGTGCACCCTCACACCCAAGGAGTTTCTCCTCCTGTTCAGACAGAACCTCCTGGGTGCCAGTTTGTGCCCACTGCTCCTTGTCCTGGCCCTGGGCACCACTGAGCAGAGTCTGGCCCCAGCCTCTTGCCCCTCAACCTTTNCCACACTCCAGAGTGCTCAGATTCTGAGCATCTCATCCCCACAGCAGCCACATCAAGAACCTGACTCCCACAACCTGAGCATCCCTCTCACACTGTGGCCCTGCTGGCAGTCTCAGGGTGTGAAAGGTTTGCTGGGAGGCTCCAAAGGCATCTGTCTGGAAGGCATCAGACCCTGTCCAGATATTTGATGGATGAGGGAAGAGAGAATGAGCCCTGCACAGCCCAGGAGCCAGGAATCCACGTGGAGGAGGGACTGGAGACCCTTCCAGGGGAAGGGATTCCTATGGAGCAGCTGCTGGGGTTGCAGCCTGACAGGTCTGAAGCTGTAAATCCTGCAGCTGGGCTTGAGTCAGAGAGGGAGCACTGCACCTCCTGAACACCTCCTGCTGCTGAAGGCCTCTGCCACCCACGACGTGAGACATCAGCCAGGCTCCTGTGGAAGCATTCACAGCACTCTGGGGGCTGACTCCCCTCAGACTGCCAACTGAGCTCTAGCTGAGTTGCATTTGCAGGTAGGTGCAGGCTCAGAGGAGAGGGAGAAAGAGAATGAGCAAGGGCTTGGAGTGCAAACCTGTAGCCAAAGCCTCTGCAAATCAGAGAGGGTGATGAGCCCTGGTGGAGTGCACTGCTTGGGCTTTACCTCTCTGACCACAGCAGCTCAGAGTTTAGCACAGAGGGTCCACACAGCTCAGACCCCAAAGGCTGCAGTGGCTTTGCCACTGAGTTCTGCACTGCATGTTGCTGCCCCAGAGGCTTCTGCCCCTCTGCTGTGCTCTGCTGAGACCCTACATGGAGCACTGCATCCAGCATGAGAAGGGCATGGAACAGTTGGAGAGGGTTCAGAGGAGGCCATGGAGGTGGTCAAGGGGCTGCAGCATATCTCTCAGGAGGACAGGCTGAGGGAGTTGGATCTGCTCAGGCTGGAGAAGAGAAGGATCCTGGGAGACCTTAGGGCAGCTTCCAGGATTGGGAGCAGACTGCAGGAGAGCTGAGGAGGGACTTTGGACAAGGGCTTGGAGGGACAGGAAGAGGGATGCTGGTTTGAAACTAGAGCAGGGCAGGTTCAGATTGGACATTGGGACTAAGTTCTTGACTATGAGGGTGGTGAGACACTGGAACAGGTTGCCCAGAGAAGCTGTGGAAGCTTCATCCCTGGAACCCAGCCCAGGCTGGATAAGGCTTGGAACAGCCTGGGCTAGTGGGAGGTGTCCCTGCCTGTGGCAGGGGGGTTGGAACTGGATGGCTTTGAAGGTCCCTTCCAACTCAAGCCAATGTCTGATCCTGTGCCTGACCTGAGAAATCAGGGTCAGGCCCTGCTGTGCAAAGTGCTGGGGGCTGGGATAGTCCCAAACCTGGAGAGCTTAAGCAAGAGGAAGCAGAAAGGAGATGTGGGAAGTGCTGCTGATAGGCACACAGAGCACAAAGGCAGCAATGAATTTGCTCCGGGCTCGGCAGCAAGCCCCAGATGGAGCCAGGGAGCACAGCACATCCCCAGCCCCATCCCATCCATCACTCCAGCTCTTCCCTCTCCCCTTCCAGCATCCAGACCATCCTCGTTTGTGCACAGCGTCAGAGACTTGCTCCTGCTGGTGGCTGAGGGCAGGAACCCCTGGCCCAAGGGGACAGCGGCAGGGGAAGACATTCCCAAGGGATCTGTGAAGCTGGGCTGGGAGAGCAGCAGTGTCCTGGTGAGGGGGGCAGCTCCTGGCTTTGTTCTCACCTGGAGGGAAGGAGCCAAGGCCAAGCCTCTCTGCTGCAGGGGAGATCCCTTAGGAGTGTGAGGAAGGAGCAAAAGGAGGATTAGTGAGTGGGAAGGGTGGGGACAGGGCCTGCAGATGCCCAAGCAGCCCTGCCTCAGGTGTGTGCAATGTGTTTGTGTGCACAGATGGCAACTGTTGGGGAGGTCAGGGGAGGGTTCAGTGCTCCCCAGGAGGGGTGACCCTGTGCTGGGAGTCCTCCCCAGAATTCCTGCTCTTTTCCCATGCTTCTCAGTGCAGCTTTGGCCAAGTCTTTGAGCTTTTCCTTGCCTTGGCTTCCCAAACTCCTGTTTGTGCCCTTCCTTGGGGGAAGGGACTTGCCTTGTGCCTCCAGTTGACTGGAGAAGGAGGGAACTCATCTGGGCACTCCTGCAGCAATGCAGGTAGTGAGGTGAGCTGGGAGATGCCCTTAAAACAGTGAGAGAGAGCTTAAAGACTTGGGAAAAACTGGACTGTGGAAGCTTCCTGCTCCCAAGGTGACCACCCTGGTCTAGCCATGGAGCCTGCCAAGCGAGGCTGTTCCACTGCTCCCACGAGAATCGAGCCCCTGGCTGCCAAGGGGTGGCCTGCACCCAGCTCCTGTCGTCCTGGCTGCCAGTCAAGCCAGGGCAGAGCAGAAACATCTCCAGGCTCATTCCCACTCCCTTCAACCACCTGGCCCTGCGCGGCTGGAGCCTCCCCTGCCTCCCCGGGAGCCTCGGATCGCCTCTTTGTGGTCTCTCCTCTCCTGCCAGGCTCTGTCTCGCCTTTCATCCCCGGTGCCGTGCCCGCCCCCTCATCCCCTTTGATTCCAGGACCTGAAGAGAAGCCTGGTTTAGGGAATGTCTTGTCAAGTCCACCTCCCCCCCTCCCCAATCCTCCTCCTCCTCCTCCTCCTCCTTCTCCTCCTCCCCAAGGGCCTTCTGCATTGTCTGGCTGTGGTGCAGACGGAGCGCAGAGATCAAAGCCCAGGAGGCTTTTTTTAGCCGGGGGAGGAATGCAGGCTGCAGCCTCCCGCGCCGGGAGCCGGCGGCGGCCGCGGCCGCTCCGCTGCTCGTAACCCGAGACGCAGCCCCGGGGGCGGCTGCGGCACCCACGGGTGACACAGAGCCGCTGCGAGCCGGCAGCTCCTCGGCGACAAGTCTGACTTTGCACCCGCGGCTTTGCCGTCGAGGAGCCGAAGATGTTCTGCGGTTAAGCCTCGGCAGAGGCAGCTCGGAAGGAGCTCTGCCCCGGGTGCAGTTAACCCTTCCCGCAGCGCAGCACCGAGCCCCAGCGCGCTGCGGGTGGGAAGGGACCCCTGGAGCTCAGCCCCGCCGAAGCAGGTGTCCAGGGTTTAAAGAGCTGACAGAGAGAAGCTCTCACATGAATTGGAGAGAAGCAGAATTCTACGTGGAGAGAGTTACAGGCAGGAATTCCAAGGCAGATGCAAAGTCCATAGTGAACCCCTTTGGATTTTCCCCAACCCAAAACTAAATCTACAATCCCCAGGGCTCCGATCCTCCCCTCCCCCCATGCCTCTGCCATCCAAGAGGCCTAAACACAGCCTCTGGAGGCCCCAAACCAGGTCTACTCTTTACATGCTCCCACAGGACCTCCTGNGCAGAGCAGCTCCAGCCCTCTGCTCATGCTCGTGGCCCTTCTCTGGACACTTTCCAGCCCCTCCACATCCCTCCCAGGGCCTCCAGCACTGGATGCAGTGCTCCAGGTGGGGGTCTCAGCAGTGGGCAGCAGAGGGACAGGATCCATTCCCTGCCCTGCTGCCCACACTGCTGCTGCTGCAGCCCAGGCTCTGGTTGCTCTCTGGGCTTCGAGGCAGACTCAGCCTCACTGTTTCTTCTGCCTGGAATCTCTCCCCACCCCAGCAGCGTTCTGGGCAGGGACTGCTGGCACCCACAAGGCAGCAAGGATGGGATTCCTCCAACCCTGGAGCCTCAGGCAGCTTTTCTGTGCCTGGGTTGCTGGCAGGGAGTGCTGGGAGCTGCCAGGGAGACTGATAAGGACTTTGCTCAGAGGGATTGTTCATTGACTGGATGGAAAGGGAACAGCAGGAGTGGATGGGGAGGAGGGAAATGCTCTGCCCTTATCGTGCCCTGATTAGCAGAGACCTCAGGCAGAGCAGAGTGTGCAGAGTGAAGCAATCAGCTGGGTGCAATGTTTGTGCACATCGGCAGGGCTGGGGCTGCTGGAGAGCAGTCAGACTTCAGGAGATCAGGGAGAGCAGCTCCCCCCCTGCACCCTCTGTTTGCCAGCTCTGCTCAGCCTGAGGAGCTCTTCAGGACGTGGTTGTCTCATTGTGAGCCCAGCATGGGGGGCACAGCAGCTTGCTGCAGGCAGGGAAAAAGCCTCTGAGCTGGAGCAGTTTGTGTCATAGAATCACAGAATCACAATCACAGAGTCACAGAAACACAGTCAGAGAGTCACAGAAGCACAGAATCACAATCACAGAATCACAGAAACACAGAGTCACAGAATCACAATCACAGAGTCACAGAAACACAGAGTCAGAGAGTCACAGAAACACAGAATCACAGTCACAGAATCAGAGAATCACAACCACAGAGTCACAGAATCAGGCAGGTTGGCAGAGAGCTCCAAGCTCTCCCAGCCCAACCTATCCCCCAGCCATACCCAGCCAACCAAACCATGGCACCAACTTTGCTTCAGCACCTCCAGGGGTGGGCACTCCACCACCTCCCTGGGCAGCCCATCCCAATGCCAATCTCTCTGTGCAGAACTTCTGCCTAACACCCAGCCTGCACCTGCCCTGGCACAGCTTGAGGCTGTGTCCTCCTGTCCCTGGGTGCCTGGCAGCAGAGCCCAACCCCAGCTGGCCACGACCTCCCTGCAGGGAGCTGCAGAGAGCAATGAGCTCTGCCCGGAGCCTCCTCTTGTGCAGGCTGCACAATCCTCCATCCAAAGGCCTCACCAAGCCTTTGAGATGCTCCATGTGGCAGGTTCATAGGTTGATAGAATGGGTTGGGTTGGAAGGAACCTCCAAAGATCATCCAGGTCCAACCCCCCTGCCAGGGGCAGGGACACCTCCCACCAGCCCAGGCTGCTCAAGGTCCCATCCAGCCTGGCCCCCCAAGGAGGGGGCATCCTCACCCTGTGCCAGTCTCTCCCCACCCTCACTGTCAAGAGTTTCTTCCTCATTTCCAGTCTCCATCTCCCCTCTTCCAGCTTCAATCCATTCCCTCTCACCCTACCCCCACAAGCCCTTCTCAAAAGTCCCTTCCCAGCTTCCCTGCAGTTCCCCCTTCAGGTGCTGGAGATTCTCCACACCACTCTGTGCCTCCTTGCCCCAGGGGAGGGTCACACTGAGAAATCTCAGCTCTCAATCTGCCCTCCTCAAGCTTCAACCCATCCCCTCAGCTCCAGATCCTCAGCCTGACTTCTTCAGTGGGGAAACTGAGGCAGGGAGCAGCACTCTGGGGCCGTATGCTGATGCTGTGGCTGAGCAGGGAATGCAGATGAGGTCTCTTGCCTGCTGGGCTTATGCTTTAGCCACAACTCATCTCCCTGCCCAGGGCCCTTTCTGTGTTCAAAGTGTTCCACAAACAATTGAGATCTTTGAACTCTTCCTCCTCCTCCTCCTGCTTAGGTTGAAAGTGGAGGCAGGGAAGGAAACACCTCCCTAAACTTAGCCCCCAGCCAGGCAGTGCTTTTGGGAGCTCTGTTTGATTAGGCCTGGGGAGCAGTAATTTGGTCTGAGGTTTAGGAAGGAACAAAAACAAAACAAAGCAAGCAACAAATCCTTTCCTCTCTGGTTAAAAAGCTACTGCCTGGCAGTGGGAGAAGGCTGAGGCTCTGTCTCCTCCACAGCACAGCTTGCTCAGTTCTTCACACTTGCTCCACTGCAGCTCCCCCTGTGCTGTGCCAGACCAGTCCTTGCCCTGGCCCCCAGCCCTGCTGTGCCTCCAGTAAGCATAGGAGAGAGGAAAGCAGGAGCCACACTGCCTTCTGGAGCTGCTCTCAGGCCCAAAGCTGTCACACAGCCTCTCAGCAGCTGGACAGGGAGGGTGGACCATGGGAGATGGCTGAGGCTGCTCCAAGGCTGCTGATGGAGCAGCCCAAAACCTGATGCTGTGGAGCAGCTCAAATCCTGATGCTGTGGAGCAGCCCAAATCCTGATGCTCTGGAGCAGCTCAAATCCTGATGTGATGGAGCAGCTCAAATCCTGATGGAGCGGCCCAAAGCCTGATGGAGCAGCCCCAATCCTGATGGAGCAGCCCAAATCCTGATGCTATGGAGCAGCCCAAATCCTGATGCTGTGGAGCAGCCCAAAGCCTGATGTGATGGAGTAGCCCAAATCCTGATGGAGCAGCCCAAAGCCTGAGCATTTTGTGACCTACAGGGCTCTGAACCCCCCAGGGCTGGGGACTCCACCACTGCCCTGGACAGCTTAGGCCAAGGCTTGACAACCATTTCAGGGAAGAAATTATTCCTCATGTCCAACCTAAACCTCCCCAGGGGCAGCTGGAGGCTTCTCTGGGAGAAGAGACCAAACCCCACATGGCTCCAACCTCCTTTCAGTTAGCTGTAGAAAGCAATGAGGTCTCCCTTCAGCCTCCTTTTCTCCAGGCTGAACAATTCCAGATCCCTCAGCAGCTCCTTAGAGAGGAGCAACAATTCCTGAGACTGCAAAAGCTCAGAGGGGAGACTCAGGACTGAAAAGTGGAGTCCTAAAGCTGGTTGTAGAGAGGTAGTAAGGTGTGTGCATGTTTGTATTTTCAACTAACCTTGGAGGAACAGCCATGGAGAGTAACCTTGGAGAGATATTCAGCTGTAGACAGCAGGGTGGGAGGGGTTGGGCTGGATGATCTCTGAAGGCCCCTCCCAACCTCTACCTTTCTATCATCATCTTAGCCAAGGGACACCAAAGTGGCTGTGGCCTGGGAGTGGTCCCTGATGGATTCCAAAGCCCCAGAAGGTTCTTTGCTGTGAATTGTTTCTCCCTACCTGGGGCCAGCTGCAGCTAAAACCCACCCAGTGCTACTTCATCCACCTCTCTTCCTCCTCCCAGGGCCATCCCCTGAACTGCAGAGCAGGCTCTGAGGTTTTGCTGCTTCATCTCCTCAGCAGATGGAAGCTCACATGTCCAAGCAGTGCTGGATTCCACCCCTGGTTGGTTATTAGCAGCTGAAGTTCTGCTCCCCTGGCTTCTAAACCATACCAGTTGTGATACTTGCAAGATGCCCTCGGGCCCTGCAGCTCCATTTATCTCCTCATCTGTGTTTACACAGCACTTAGAACAAGGGGATGGAGCTTCTGATAAAGGGCTTTGGTCACCCCAAAGGTGTTTATAAGCAATGTGAGGTATTAGGAGGTGTTTAAGACCAGGCTGGGTGATGCCTTGAGCAAGCTGTGCTGGTGGGAGGTGTCCCTGCCCATGGCAGGGGGTTAGGACTGGATGAGCTTTAGGATCCCTGTGATTCTGTGCTCCACAACCTCCCTGGAGGTGTTCAGGACCAGCTTGGATGAGGCCCTGAGCAACCCTGTGCTGGTGGGAGGTGTCCCCTGCACATGGCAGGGGGTTGGGGCTGGCTGAGCTTTGAGATCCCTTCCAACCTAACCCATTCTGTGAGTGGGAAGGTAAAAAGGGAGGTGGTAGGAAAAATATTTGGGATGTCTTCTCCTCTGATTCATTTCAGAGTCTGGATGAAGAGATTAAGTTTGGGGTTAGAAGCTCAAACAAAGACTCTTACAGTGAGGGTGGGGAGAGCCTGGCACAGGCTGAGGGTGGTGAGACACTGGCACAGGTTGCCCAGGGAGGTTGTGGAGCACAGAAGCACAGAATGTGATC
>WBNM01000525.1:0-27179 GCA_013399055.1 Ramphastos sulfuratus | reverse complement strand
CACTGCCACATCTTGTGCCCCATCTTGAGGTGACGTCTGTGGGGAAGAGGGGACCAGACAGGTGACCTGAGACTGGCCAACAGTCTCAGGCATGTCGTCTTCAAATCAAGCTGAAGGTCACTAGGGTTAAGTCTCTTCTCCAGCAGCCAGTGTCCAGGGAGGACTCTGTTCTGCCTTCAATTCCAATCTATGTGTTCCTTAACCCAATTCCAACATGGTGCTCCTGAATGTTGTGCCCATCAGGTGCCAGTCTGGGACTTCCCTGGTGCTTGCTTCCAGCATCGGTGGTGACAGTGATGATGTCACTGCCATCAGGGAGTTGGGTTCCATATTGGTTTGCATCTTATTTCATTGGATTGTTCTTATTTCCTGTTCTAGCTGGTTTAGTTACTTACCCACCCATCAGTCTCTCTCCCTTATTCCCTCTCTCTTTCCCTTGGGAAAGAAGAGGGATTCATAGAGAACCTTCGACACTCACTCAGTGATTGGCCCAACTCTAACCATTGACACCCAGTTTGGGGGGGAGCAGGTCAAATTGGCAGCTGAATTGGACAGCTGTATCTTTAGCTTTCCTTAGGTTCAATCAGTGAAAAGCATCCCTTAAGGCCTCCCTCAAAGACGTGTCTGTGATTTCCACCATTTCTCTGTGAGCTTGCTATGGAACCTTGAGCTTGGTGTAGTTCACAGAATCATAGAAACATTCAGGTTGGAAAAGCCCCTCAGGATCACCAAGTCCAACCAATATCCCTACTCTACAAGGTTCACCCTAAACCATATCCCCAGGCACAACATCCAAATGACTTTTAAATGCATCCAGGGTTGGTGACTTCACCACCTCCCTGGGCAGCTCATTCCAATGCCTGACCACCCTTTCCTGAAAATTTTTTTTTCCTAGCATCTAGTCTAAACCTACCATGTTGCAGTTAGAGGCCATTCCCTCTTGTTCTGTCACTAATTACCTGTGAGAAGAGACCAGCACCAACACCTCCACGAGGTCCTTTCAGGTAGCTGTAGACAACAATGAGGTCTTTCCTCAGCCTCTTCTTTTTCGCACTAACCATCTCCAGCTTCTTCAGTTGCTCCTCATAAGATTTATTCTCCAGGCCCTTCCCCAGCTTCATTGCCCTCCTCTGCACCCTCTGAGCTGCTGGGAAAGCAAGAGTTAAGCAGCTGAGTTGGAAATCTCATGAGATCAGGCTCTTCTAGTGGGAAGATTTCCCACACTTCCTGCTTTTTGATGTGCTGGAAATACTTTATGCTCAGCCTTTCTTGTGGTATCTTGGCACTGCTTCTGTAAATAGTTGAAGGGACATCATCAACATAACAATCATGCTTCTGTCTAAAGTGTTTTCATTACTCCAAGTCGTGACTACAAGAGAAAGAGATTAAGGTCCCTTTTATTCAGCCAATTAAGCATGAACCAGCTTTCCTGAGTGTTGGTCTGATCACGCCCCAGAAGATTTAGGGACTGAATTCAGGACCGTGTTGGCTTTGCTGATAGTGCTGGTAGAGGAAGTTTTGATAATTTGTTCCCATCCCCACCGCAGTTTGTTGCCCCATTGGTTGTACTGTTAAGGCTCTGTAGGTGGTTGCCCAGTCAGCCTGAGGCTTGCAGCATTTGTGTGAGAAGTATAGACCTCTTTTTTTTATCTTTTAAAGGGAGGTTTATTTTTATTTAGAGCAATTTCACCACTCTTGTTTTACACTGGGACTCCACCATCTGCATTTTGGGCTGAAGTGAGGAGATTGGCAGGTCAGGTCAGGATGAAGCACTCAAGGTGGGAAGTTTAGAGACCTGCTGACAGAAGTGCTCAGTGCTACTGGCTGATGCTTTCACAGAATCACTGAAACTTAGAGGTTGGAAGGGACCTCCAGAGATCATTGAATTCAGCCCCCATGCCAAGGCAGGATCCCCTAAGGTAGTCTACACAGGAATGCATCCAGGTGGGTTTTGAAAGTCTCCAGAGAAGGAGACTCCACAACTCTCTTGGGCAGCCTGCTCCAGTACTCTGTCACCGTCACTATACATGAGAAGTTTCTCCTCATGTTGAGGTGGAACCTTCCGTGTTACAGTTTGTAGCTGTTGCTCCTTGTCTTATTGCTGCTTTGCCCACCTTTAGGCCTTGCCCTGAAAGCTTAAAGGCTGGTGCACATGTACTCATCATGGCTCCTCCCAACTCTGAATTGACTGAAATGAAGTTTCAGTTCTGTGCTCTGAGATGATCCTATTGTGTTGCACTGTCTACCTGCATGGGCAAGTGTAGGCTTATTGGAATATTCTAGTAAGAGAAATCAGGACTTTCCTGAAAGCTCAATCCAGACTCTAAATAAATAAGAGCATTGGATGTGAAAGAAAAACAATGATAAAGTCTGTATCATTCATTGGTTTGCTAACTGGTATAAAAACCCAACGTATAAACAATTTCCTTCTCCTGGCTTTTGGGCACTGGCTCTGTTTGCTGTTCCTTTGCTCCTCTCTAACTCTTCCACTAAGCTTGACTGAGCAGACAAGACTTGTTGGTTGCTTTTTATCTGGGGAGAGAGAGGGTGGCATTGACCCCTTCTGGGCTTTGTTTGTCCAGAGGGGAAGCTTGGAGTTCTGTATTATTTCTCAATTATATATAATTGTAAATACATGTAAATAGATTGTGTATATATGCTTGTCAATTTAGCTTTGCTGCAAAATAGAGCTTGATCTTACTTCCAGGCCATCTGAGCTGGTCTGGTAAATTTTAATTTGAGGGGGGGTGGTGGTTTCCTAAACCCACTACAAGAAGCTAAAAAATTTGGCCTGTATGAACCTCATGAAGGTTCACCAAGGCCAAGGGCAAGGTCCTGCACCTGAGTCAGGGCAATTCTCAGTGTTAATCCAGGCTGGGGGACAAAGGGGTTGAGATGAGCCCTGTAGAGAAGAACCTGGGGGTACTGGTAGGTGCCAAGCTGGACATGAGCCAGCAATGTGTGCTCACAGTCTGGAAACCACCTGTGTCCTGGGCTGCATCCAAAGCAGTGTGGGCAGCAGGTCAATGTTTCTAGATTCACTGATATGCTTGTGGGGTGTGTTGGTGAGGAAATCCTGGGCACAACTGCTTTCAAGTTATGAAATGTGTTCTCAGAATGTGTAAAATGTGCAACTGTCCTCGGAGGTTCATGTCTCACATCCTCTTTTCACTTCCAAGTCCTATCCCTTTGATTTTCTCAGCAGGCTGCTCGTGTCCCCTCTTGCAGGGAAGGCATAGACCCTCCATATATCACATGCTAATGGGAGTGACAGGACACACTCTTCCATGGCAGCCTAATGACTGCTCCAGAAGGTACAGTACAGGAGAAGATCAGGACCCCTCAGAAGTGACAAGTCAGGAAGTCTCTAATTTCTCGTCCTTTCAAATAAACAGCTTTAGCTTCTCATTTCTCCACTTCCTTTAATCACTCATGTCATGGGCCACTTGGAGAACTTCAGCCTCCTCAGGGCTGCCTAGAATGTTGCCTGCTTCAGTTAGACCTCTGTTCATTCAAGTTTCCTTTCTCACTGCTTCTATGAAGTCTAAGTAACCAAAGCCTTCGACATGTGGTACACCAGTTGTGAGGGACAGGGCAGTGAGGAGGCAATAAACATAGAATCATAGAATGGCTTGGGTTGGAAGGGGTCTTTAAAGGTCATTCTGTCAAACATCCCTGCAGTCAGCAAGGGCATCTGCAACTAGATCAGGTTGCCCAGAGCCCTGGATAGCCTGACCTGAACTGGTTCCAGGGATGAGGCATCTACCACCTCTCTGGGCAACCTGTGCCACTGTTTCATCACCCTTATTGTAAAACATTTCTTCCTTACATCCAGGCTAAGTCTACTCTCATAAACATCTTATTGATGCTGCTTCTAGTTCTTCTTACTTTTTTACTAAAATCTTCTTAACCCCCTCCTCACTCATGTCATACTTTTGAAAAGTTTTAGAAGACTTAGAGTCACAGAATTATTGAGGCTGGAAAAGACCTCTGAAATCATTAAGTCCAGCCTATAACCTAATACCACAACATCAGCTAAACCATGTCACCAAGTGCCACATTCAAACTTTTCTTAAAGACCTCCAGGAATGATGACTCCACCACCTCCCTGGGCAGTGCATTCCAGTGCCTCATCACCCTTTCCATGAGGAAGTGCTTCCCAATATC
Source organism: Ramphastos sulfuratus (assembly GCA_013399055.1). Classification (NCBI taxonomy): domain Eukaryota; kingdom Metazoa; phylum Chordata; class Aves; order Piciformes; family Ramphastidae; genus Ramphastos; species Ramphastos sulfuratus. The sequence continues at coordinate 23,012 of WBNM01000525.1, read as the reverse complement.
CAGCCTAAACCTTCCCTGGCACAGCTTCAGGCCATGCCCTCTTGTCCTGTCACAAGTTGCCTGGGAGAAGAGCCTGACCCTCCCCTGACTACAACTTCCTTTTAGGTAGCCGTAGAGAGTGATAAGGTCCCCTCTAAGTCTCCTCTTCTCCAGACTGAACAACCCCAGCTCTCTTAGCCTTTCCTCATGCAACTGCTTGATTGTATTTGTTTTGCAAGCTGTTAGCTGGTAAAACTCTTTATTAGGGTCGTTTCAGGTTAGGTAGAGAAATTAAGTCAGGCTAATACTTCTGTGATGTAATTCTGAAACCCTTGGAGTAATATTTTAATCAGAATGCAAACTGATATTAGTTTAGCCTCAGCTTTTGTATCCAGTCGATTTCTCATTGGCCTGGAGGACAAAAATCTGGAACTGGAGTTGGTTTCTCTTGATTGTGTTCACTTGTTTATGGCCAGGATCTCTTTCTGCCTTACCTCTCATTTTCATCTTCCATGTAAAACCTCTAGGAAGCAGCTAAGTTTCTTAGCTCATGGGGTTGCTAAATATGCTTGTTGATGTTCACCTACTCCTGGTGTCCTGAGATGCCTGGAAGGCCAGAACTCTTCTAAAGCAAAGCTAATGAACCACATAATCACAGAATCAAATAGATTGGAAAAGACCTTTGAGATCAAGTCCAACCTATTACCCAGCATCATCTAATCTGGCACTGTGCCAGATCCAGAGGTAGAGCAAGTAGGACATGACACAAAACCTGAATTTAAAGCATTAAGTGCATAAGCAAATAGAAAATAAGGACTTCTTAATGACCAAGGAGATTTCAATGAGTAATAAGATCTTGCAGGAATCTGCTCTCTGACCGATGCTATTTAAGATTCCTGCTTAGATCTGGTATATCAGAGAGGCTGATGCCTTGGAGGTAATTTTCTGTAATTTAAAAGTTTTATGTCTAGCATTAGAGAAATCAGGTCAATTTCATACCATGTGAGAGATGTACTAGAGAACAGGTTCTGCAAAATGTTCTGGGCACTCTGTAGTGGCTAAAAGGAGCTGTTAGGATCCTGAAATATCCATCAGGAGTAGGATGTTACTACTAACCACAGTAGCTCCACCAAACTACCATGTTCCACCTCCATTTTCCTTTACTAAAAAGCATATTGGTAAATAGAAAAAAAAATAGAAAGGGGTTTTGAGCCTTCAATTTAAGATCTGAAGTGAAAGATTTAAGAGATCCTGATTTTATAGTGACTTTTTATGTGAGAAGCAGCTGAGGATTTAAGCAATGGCATGGTTGCAGTCTGTAAGTACTTGCATATGAAGAATGCATTCAATAACAGTAGGCTTCTTGATTGAGGAGACATCAGCACAGCATTCAAGAGCTAAAGCATGTTGAAGAACCCAAAGTATAAAGAGCAGGGAGCTGTTTTATCAGCTCTATATTTCCAAGCAAAGAAACAACTTTCTCTGAAAACACAGATTGTCAGTTGATTAAAATTGTTTCACTTCTGTAAGCAAATTATTCCATGAATTTATATGGGGTTTGTTTTTTTTAATCACAGAGTCACAGTGTAGTAGGGATTGGAAGGCACCTCTGAACATCCTAGTCCAACCTCTCTGCTAAAGCAGGGTCACCCAGAGCAGGCTGGACAGGTGGTTTTGGAATCTCTCCAGGCAGAATGTCTCCAGGGCAGCCTGGTCCAGGGCTCTGGCATCCCTCAGAGGAAAGAATCTTCTCCTCATAGAATTGTTTAGGTTCTGTGTTCCGGTTTGTGCCTGTTGCCCTTTGTCCTCTCATCAGACACCACTTCAAAGAGTCTGGCCCCATGCTCTTGACCCCTGCCCTTTGGATATTGATAAACATTGATCAGATCCCCTCTCAGTCTGCTGTTCTCCAGGCTAAACAGCCCCAGGCCTCTCAGCCAAATCAGTAGATGATTAAATGAAATGATCATAATGGGTAGTTTTGGCCTCAATTTTCCTTCCCTGATCAGACCGATGTGAAGCTGCCAAAAGAAGTTCAGTTCTGTTTCAGGGATATTAATGGTTAACTCTCTAGAAACAGCTTCTCTTTCTCTTTCTTTCTCTCTCCAATTTCTCTTTATGGTATAGCTCTTTTTTGAGGCAAGCCATCTTTCTATAAGTATCCACCCAAATGACTCTCTGTTACATGATGCTGCAGTTTTAATCTCACAGCATATGGGAAACCTTCTCTCATACTGAGGAGATAGCATTTTATGAAGCTGAGATTTCACTTGCTCTGGTGACAGAGTCAAAGGAAAATTCCTTTTGGTCTCCCAGTGAGTGACAGAATAAAGCAGAATTCCATCTGCAGACATTAAGGATATGCTAGCTGTATGTATGTTTGCCATTGGTAGCTGGAAGTGCTGACCTGTACGTTCCCTGATTGACTAGGAAATGTTGCTCCCTACTGCAGAGGGCCAGCAGAAGAGCTGTGCACAATCTAAACTTCACTTCCATCCAGTTTTGAGTACTTCTCTGGGATGTGGATGGGCAGCAGGTTTCACTCCCTGAAACCATTTAAGCTTTAGTTTGGAAACAGTTTTGGTAACCAATGAATTAATCTCTTCTAAGCTTTTACAGGCCTAAGAACGTTGTCACATACTTCCATTACTGAATTGTGGTTAAATTACATCACCTCTCTCAGGAAGATATTGAATAATGGTATGACAAATTTACCACTTCCCTTAATGCCTTGTGCCAATACCCAGCTGCCTTGTGCCAATACACAATTCCCAATAAATGATGTCTTATTCCCATCCATAATTGCCTCCATTTCTTTCCACTTCACATTTATCTTCTAACCATTGAGTGTTAATGCACTTTGCTGCTAGCTTGAAGTCTTAAGACTCATCCCAGTCTGAATATGTGACAGAGATAAAATAGCTCAGAAGAAAACCAGTGGCTAATCTGTGTAACTCTCTTGATACCAGCAAAATTGACTGTCACGTCTTCACACATTGTGCCCACAGTGAGTGCTTGAGCTGAAAAGAGAAATGCCCTTTCTCTGAAGGTGGTGGATCTCTTCAACTTTGGGGCTTGTTTGCCTTTTCATATTGCACACTGTGATCATCCATCAGCAGTAATGCCAGAGGCTTTCAGATTAGCAGGGGCAACCCAGGACGTGGCTTTCATCTTGTTGAAACAAAACAGTAATTTCAAAGTTCTTACGACCCTCTGAAATAGGTTAGAGACATTGAGGTGAATATTTAGCAACCTGCCTGTGCGTGGGCAAGGCAAACACGAGCTGCAGCAAACAATCCTTGCAGCTTTTTCTTTGAGGTGTCCCATGCGGGACTGAAGGTTGGAAGCAACTTTCCCCTTGTTAGAGCAGAGTCACCAAACCAGGGCCTCTTCATGTTGACTCGCCAAAGCCTTTCATGCTTATCAGTGTCCAGCTGGATTTCCTCTGCTTTATCACAGCACCACTTTTCCTGTGCGGCGCTCAGCTTTGTTTGGAGTTCCTGAGGCTTGCTATTATATGCACTTCTCTTTGATGCCCAACGATAGATCTTGCAACTGTGTTCTGTGAGAGGTGCACCTCCTCTGACCGCGGTGCATAATTGCAGCATTGCTCTTATCTCATCCATCTTAATCTTGTCTAATTTTTTTTAATTTTTTTTTCCTCTTTTTCCCCTGGAGTCTTGTTTGAGGCATGGAATAAAATAGCCCTGAAGATTTCCAAATGGGTTTTGTTTGAAATTCTTTAGAGGCTTTTCAGGTTGAGCTCTTTGAATAAAGCAAATCTCTTGAGGATGAAGGTCTCTGCTCAGCCCCCAGTTTCCCTTACGGGAGGTTGTTTTGTGTATGAAGGAAGTATTTTATTCGTTAGCGGAAGAGCTTTTAATTGTACTTGTTACGATAAGGAGAGGACTCTGGGCATTTTTCATGTTCATAAAACTTTTCCTCTTACATCAAGGTTTCTCCTGTGCTAATCCACATAGTTATTCTCTCTTTCTGAGGAGAAGGCAAGCTTGAAGGGTGTACTCCCTGTGACTGCAATGTTGAGAGGACTGCCCGATGTATCAGCTCTACACTGCTCCATAATCCTGTGGAGCATTTTGGATTGACTGATTCCAGCCTCTTGTTTTGCCTCACTCCTGACAGCAGTATTTCTTGTTTTGTTCCCTGGATGTTAAATGCCTTCCACATGTTAACATACTTAAATGATTCTTTATTGTCACTTTGAATTATCTACAAATTAAGAGAAACAATTTCATTAAGCTGAACCATTTTGACCATTGGGTTATTTTTTTTGAAGTTGTTTTGAATTCTTGCTTTATTTGATATATTTTTAGTCCTCTTTCCTTTTCATTTCCTCTTGCTTTCTAAGACATGCTGCTGTGCTGACATATCTGCCTGCTTGTTGTTGTAGCAGGGATCTACAGAAGAAGGAAACTTGGCAGCAGGAATGGAGTAAGCTGGTACCTAGACAGGACCATAAATAGATATTGTATCTAGGAATGGAGAAATGGAGTCTCCTGCATTACTCACCATGTCTGATGAGGATGTAGGTCTGAGATCTTTGCATAACATCTGGATGAAGAAAGTATTTCAACAAACAGTACAACCATTTTTTCCAAGGATATCACATATTGTGTTGGGAAGGGACTAAGGTCATCTAATTCCAATCCCCCCTACCATGGGGGGTTGCTCAAGTTGCTCAAGGCCTCATTCAGCCTGGTCTTAAAAACTTCCAGAGATGAGGCATCCACAGCTTCTTTGTGCAACCTCTTTCAGTGTCTCATCACCCTCATAGGAAAGAACTTTTCCCAAATGTCTAATTTAAATCTGCCCTGCTCTAGTTTAAAACCACTGCTCCTTGTTCTGTCACTACAGGCCCTCATAAATAGTTCCCCTCCAGCTTTCCTCTAGGTACTGGGAGGCTGCTATATAGTTTGAAAAAGAGGAGGCTGAGGGGGGACCTCATCACTGTCCATGGCTGCCTGAAAGGATGTTGTGGAGAGGTTGATGCTGGTCTCTTCTCACAGGTAAATAGAAGAAACAAGAGGGAATGGCCTCAAGCTGAGACTGAGTAGGTTTAGACTAGATATTAGGAAAAAAAATGCTCAGCAAGAATGGTCAGGCATTGGAATGGGCTAGCCAGGGGAGGTGGTTGAGCCACCATCCCTGGACATTTTTAAAAGTCATTTGGATGTGGTGCTTCGGGATATGGTTAAGGGTGCACCTTGTAGAGTAGGGTTATTGGTTGAACTTGATGATCCTGAGGGTCTTTTCCAACCTGAATGTTTCTGTGATTCCATGATGTATGGTCTTCTCATAGCCAACTATGAGGCCAAGCCTCTTTAAAAGTTCTTTTCTTTGGAATAAAACTGTAAGTATGTTGTACATCAGACACCCCTCACAGATATGAAAAGACAGATTTGAAAGGGAGGGTAAGAACTAGAGCTGTTCTAAGGCTTGTGGTACACTGGTGGCTGTGGAGGTTAGCACACAACCTAAGACTATACAGAGTTTCTTCTGCTAAATGTTATTGAGAAAGCTCAGACTGAAGTGTAGCTGCTCACAAGAATAAGGTCCTGAGTCCATCCTTAGGTATGGATATCCAGGTGAGAAATATGAAGGAACACCAAGGGTGGCCCTAGAAATGAAGGTAGCATTGCAAGAAGAGTGTCATGCCCCACCTTTTCTTGTGTGAGAAACAGAATCACAGAGTGGTGGAAGATGCAAGTGACCTCTGGAGATCACTTAGTCCAAGTCCCCTGCTAAAGTAGGGTCACCCAAAGCAGGTTGCCCAGTATCTCAGTGTCTCCACAGCCTCTGTGGGCAGCCTCATCCAGCTGGCACACTTACAGCAAAAAAAATTTTATTTCTGTTCAGGTGGAAACTCCTGTGTTCCAGTTTGTGCCTGTTGTCCCTTGCCCTGACACTGGAAAATAATCTGGCCCCATCCTTTTGCCCCCTGCCCTTTAGACATTGATGAGCATTGACAGATCCCCTCTCAAGCTGCTCTTCTCTACACTAAACCACCCCAGGTCTCTCAGGCACTGCTCATGAGGTTTGTTCTCTAGATTCTTCATCAGCTTGGTTGCCCTTCTCTGGCCATGCTCCAATAAACTCAGCTTGTTTAACTGATAACAATGTTCAAAGGCACAGAAAAAAAGTCTGGCCCATTGGGCTGCTGCTCTTATCTGTGGCACTAAGCCCCCACCTAACTGCACATTGTGAAATACAGACCATTGAAAATGTTCCTTTCTTCCTCTGTAGTCTTTCAAAGGTCAATATAAACCTTCAGATCCAAACATGGTCAACTTAGGGGACCAAATGCATTGCCTAGTGTCATGTGGACAAAGCTGCAGTCAATATCTGGTTAATATTTGCCACCTGCAATGTGGGATATGCTTTGTGATAGCCAAGAGCTAGCAAGAATATTTACAGAGCAGAAGGGGTTAAGTTTGCTACTCATTTTCCCTTTTCTCTCTGCTAAGTGGGCTGTGTTTGCACTCACTGAAATCAAGGCATGGGGTGAGCTCAGCTCTCAGGGATTAGATCAGTTTTTATTTGTTCTTCATGGGTGAATACAGGCAAAGATAAACCATCTAGTTCCAAGCGGATGGAAAATGGAGATGTGGGTCTTATGCACCACTCCTAACCAAAATTGTGAAGGTGCCTGATTTGAGGCAGAACACAACCGATTCTGTTCAAGGATTTGACTTCTCAGCTCAGTCTCTGTTCAATGAGGGCACTTTCTGGGCAGGTTTGTACAGCTAGTGGCTGCTGCTAGCAGCGAGAGCACTGATGGGGAGAGCTACTGCCAAGGGCTGGCTGCAGAAAGGCTCTAGCTTAGACTTGCTCCTATGCAGACAAGGGCACTGACACATCTTGTGCCACACCTTGAGGTAACATCTGTGGGGAAGAGGGGACGAGACAGGTGACCTGAGACTGGCCAACAAGAGATTCCATCTATCCCATGCATGTTGTCTTCAGATCAAGCTGAAGAGTCACCAGGGTTAAGTCTCTTCTCCAGCGGCCAGTGTCCAAGGAGGACGGACTCTGTTCTGCCTTCAATCCCAACCTGTGTGTCGGGTTGCAGGAAGTCAGAGTTGACACCTGCAGGGAGGAGGGGACAGGACAGTGACCCTAAGATGACCAACAAGGGATTCCATCCCATAGATGACATTTTAGTGATCAAGCTGAGAGATCAACAGTATCAAACCTGTTCTTCAATGGCCACATTCTGCCCTTAATTCCCTGTACTCATCACCAGTGAGGCCACACTTTGAGTACTGGGTTCAGTTTTAGGAGCCTCACTACAAGAAAGGCTTTAAGGTGCTGGACTAGGTCCAGCGAAGGGCAACAGAGCTGGTGAAGGGTCTGGAGAACAGGTCTAGTGAGGAGTGGCAGAGGGAACTGGCCTTGTTTAGCCTGGAGAAAAGAATGTTGAGGGGAGATTTCCTTTCTCTCTACAACTTCCTGAAAGGAGGTTGCAACAAGGTGAGTGTTGGTCTCTTCTCCCAAGTAACTAGTGATAGGATGAGAGAAAACAGCCTCAAGTTGCACCAGGGAAGGTTTAGGTTGGACATTAGAAGAAAGCTCTCCACTAAAATGATTTTCCAACACAGGAATAGGCTCCCCAGTCAAGTGTTCGAATCCCCATCCCTGGAGGTGTTTGAAATACACAGATGTGGTGCTTTAGCACCAGCCTTGGTAGAGTCAGAAAATGGTTGGACTCAATAATTTAAAGGTCTTTTCCAACTCAAACAATTCTGTGATGATATATACTCTACACGAGGAATAGTGGGTATGGGTCTGGTGAGGTGTCATGAGAATGCTTTGGATTGAGCTTTTTGATGTCAAGAAATCAGAGCAGCAGCAACCTTGTAAACGGAAAAAAAAAAAATCTTTATACCAAAGAAGTGCTGCCCAGTGGGCTGGGAACCTTTGTGACCTGTTGGTGTCAGCTGCAAGGCATGTTTGATAAATGGACTGATCCAGTGTGATTCATCATCTCCTGAACTTATCGGGGGCTGGAAGGGACCTCAAAAGCTCATCCAGTCCAACTCCCCTGCCAGAGCAGGATCACCCACACCAGATCACACAGGAACACATCCAGGCAGGTCTTGAATATCTCCAGAGAGTTAGACTCCACAACACCCCTGGGCAACCTGCTTCAATATTCTGTCACACTCACGCTGAAGAAATTCCTCCTCATGTTTATGTGAAATTTCCTATGCCTCAACTTCCATCCATCACCCCTTTTCATAGAATGGTAAGGTTGGAAGTGACCTCAAAGCTCATCCAGTTCCAACCCCCTGCCATAGGTAGGGACACCTCACACTAGTATAGATCACTCAAGGCCTCATCCAACCTGGCCTTGAACACCTGATCAAGGTCACATTCTGTGCTTCTGCCATCCACAACCTCCCTGGGCAACCTGTGCCAGTGTCTCACCACCCTCACTGCAAAGAACTTCCTCCTAACATCCAGTTTCAATCTCCCCTTTGCCAGTTTAAACCCATTGTCCCTCATCCTGTCATTGCAAGACCATGTCAATAGTCCCTCCCCAGCCTTCCTGCAGGCCCCCTTCAGATCCTGGAGGGCTACTATAAGGTCTCTTGGATGCCTTCTCTTCTCCAGGCTGCAGAGCTCTCAGCCTGTCCTCACAGCAGAGCTGCTGCAGCCCTCTGAACATCTTCGTGGCCCTCATCACAGCTCTTTCCCAGCTTCTCAAAGTGCAGATTGAGAGGTGATGTGTCACAGCTTAGGGCCACGANGAAAAAAAAAAATCTTTATACCAAAGAAGTGCTGCCCAGTGGGCTGGGAACCTTTGTGACCTGTTGGTGTCAGCTGCAAGGCATGTTTGATAAATGGACTGATCCAGTGTGATTCATCATCTCCTGAACTTATCGGGGGCTGGAAGGGACCTCAAAAGCTCATCCAGTCCAACTCCCCTGCCAGAGCAGGATCACCCACACCAGATCACACAGGAACACATCCAGGCAGGTCTTGAATATCTCCAGAGAGTTAGACTCCACAACACCCCTGGGCAACCTGCTTCAATATTCTGTCACACTCACGCTGAAGAAATTCCTCCTCATGTTTATGTGAAATTTCCTATGCCTCAACTTCCATCCATCACCCCTTTTCATAGAATGGTAAGGTTGGAAGTGACCTCAAAGCTCATCCAGTTCCAACCCCCTGCCATAGGTAGGGACACCTCACACTAGTATAGATCACTCAAGGCCTCATCCAACCTGGCCTTGAACACCTGATCAAGGTCACATTCTGTGCTTCTGCCATCCACAACCTCCCTGGGCAACCTGCGCCAGTGTCTCACCACCCTCACTGCAAAGAACTTCCTCCTAACATCCAGTTTCAATCTCCCCTTTGCCAGTTTAAACCCATTGTCCCTCATCCTGTCATTGCAAGACCATGTCAATAGTCCCTCCCCAGCCTTCCTGCAGGCCCCCTTCAGATCCTGGAGGGCTACTATAAGGTCTCTTGGATGCCTTCTCTTCTCCAGGCTGCAGAGCTCTCAGCCTGTCCTCACAGCAGAGCTGCTGCAGCCCTCTGAACATCTTCGTGGCCCTCATCACAGCTCTTTCCCAGCTTCTCAAAGTGCAGATTGAGAGGTGATGTGTCACAGCTTAGGGCCACGACCTACCTGGGACTGGAGGACAGAAATGCCTCTTAACTCCCTTTGAAGAGTAAGAAGGAAGACACTGCTCACTGACAGGCAGTTGAAAGGGAAGTCTATTATAGCTGCATGTATTCAAAAGGCAATCAGGTATAATGAACACATCCACAAGCTGGGCCAAGTCTATCAGACTGAAACCTCCTAGAATCCTCCACCCCTCACACCCTCGGCAGGCCTGAGAGTAGGCCGGAACCAACTCAGGCCTACAAGGGCTCAGCAGGCCGCATGAGGCAGCTCGGAATTCACTGCCAGACAGGAACCATCTCCCACACACAGAGCTTGAGGTAAGGAGAGATGTGCTCTGCATGGAGACAGGTGAGGGGAGGGGAAGGCAGCAGAGAAGAGAAGGGGGGAGAAGGGAAGGGGAGAGGAGAGAGAGATGATTCAGCCAGGCAGTGGCCTTACAAGCTGTGATACTGGAAAGCAGAATAGAATAACAATATTAGGACATCCTGGGAGGACCAGGTCCCTCCCCTGGGACAGGACTTTGTAGTTTTCTGAAGGGAACCTGGGACCCCTCAAACTGCCATAGTGGGGTTATAGCTGTTGGCCTCATTTTGGCAGTGCTCAGACACGATGACAGGGCACAGGTAGCCACAATTTCACCTCTAACAGAAGAATAAACAATCCACCACAGAGAGATGTAAAGCCAGACCTATCCGAACTTAAAAAGCAGTGGTGTGTGGCAAAAAATCACCAGAGAGGGAAGCTTTCTGGTCTGGATAAGAGTGATGTGATTTGAAAGGGTTTTCTAAGGTCTCATGACTCCTTAGTGACTCCTACCTCTGTAATCATGACACAAGAGCAATTCAACCTGAAGATGATGCTCGTTGGTTTAATACCCAGATTATGGTTTCAGGGAAGCATTTACTTCCCTCCACACTGGACATCTGGAAACATTCCCCTGTCACATTTTATTACAACATTGAAATCACCTCGTTAAATGATACGGAGAGATTTAGAAAGCTGGGTAATTGTTGGGAGATCAATCCCAGATTAAACTTCCCAGGCCATTTTAATATGTTCCTTTTTACCACCACAGACACTCACTCTGGCCATTGCCTTAGTCCATTTAAATGATTTTCATCACGGACTTCCAGGTTTTCTGAGCCTTCTCCTGGTGAAATGACCCCTGCAGCATTTCCCTGCCTTTGTTGTTGAGCGAACGAGCTGATAAGCAATGAAGCACATATGCCAAATGACCATTTTAGTGTACCAACTGTTGCTTTTCTCTTAAAGCTAGAATAGTGGAGCTGGGGCTGGAGAGAAAATCCCAGCTGTTTAGTCACATCTGTTCTCACAAACCTCTGAGCAGAGCTTTATTCATAGAACCATGGACTCACGGAATCATTTAGGTTGGAAAAAACCTTTAAGACCATCAGGTCCAACTGCTAATCCAGCACTGCCAAGTCCACGACTAAACCATGTTCCTCAGCAAGACATCTACACAGCTTTTAAATCCCTCCAGGGATGGGGACTCCACTGCTGCCATGGGCAGCATGTTCCAGAGCCTGACAACCTTTTGGGGGAAGAAACTTGTCCTAATGTCCAATCTAAAGCTCCCCTTGCACAACTTGAGGCTGTTTCGTCTTGTCCTATGCCTTGTAACTTGGAAGAAGAGACTGACCCCCACCTGACTACAACTGCCTTTCAGGAAGTTACAGAGAGCAAGGTCTCCCCTGAACCTCCTTTTATTGAGGCTAAGCCACCCCAGTTCCTTCAGCTGTTTCTCATAAGAGGGACTTCTGCTATAGAGCCTTCATGAGCTTCATTACTCTTCTTTGGACCCAGTACCTCAATGTCCTTGTAGTAAAAGCCCTCAAACTGAATCCAGTTCTCAAGGTGTGGCCTCACCAGTGCAGGGGGATGATCAACACAGCATGTCACAGAGTAGACAAAATGAGTAATCTAGTGTTGTTACCAGGGGAGAATTGAGAGAATAAGAAAGAGTAGTTGAGGGGCTTCAGAGGCTGAAGTTGGATGAGCATTCAGGGATGGAGAGGAGGTGCAATTGAGAGAGCTTCATTGCATGCTGGCTGCCCTGGTAAAGGCACACGCAGATGCTAAGCTGACATTTGAGGTCTCACAGCAAGAGGCCTTAGTACTGTTGACACAAGAGGCTGGGAGAATGAACCTGCCTCTAGCCTGCAGAGGACGCATCCGGTAGGAAATAGCAGCTGCATCAACAAGGATAGGCACTGGGTGTGTGATGCTGCTGGATGGGGCACTAAATTTAGCAGATGGGTTGGACATTAGGTTAAGGCTCAGTGCTGGGTTAATGGCTGGATTTGATGGCCTTAAAGGTCTTTTCCAGCCAAAACAATTCTATGAATCTATAATTCTATAAGGGAGCTGGAAAAATTCTACAGGCTCAGGAAGGGTCAATAAGTTTCAGAGATGAATGATGAGGAGCATCTCACCTTGGGGAAGAGCACATCAGGGAAGCTCAATCAGTACACAATTTTCTGATAGAGAGACATAAATGGCCTGGATTCTCATGAGTGGCATAATTAAACTTCTGAGATCACCACATTAATCACCACATGGTGATTAATGTGTTTGTGGAAAGGAAGAGACCACCAGGACAAAGCAGAACTTGCTGGGAGGTTTTGAGATCTTCTCAATGCTTATCAGTATCTGAAGAGTGGAAGTCAGGAGGATGGGGCCAGACTCTTTTCAGGGATGACAAGCAATAGGCAAAACCTGGATCCCAGGAAGTTCCATCTGAACATGAGGAGAAAATTCTTTCCAATGCAGGTGCCAGAGCCCCAGAGCAGGCTGCCCAAGAGGTGGTGCAGTCTCCTTCTCTGGAGACATTCCAAACCTACCTGAACATTGTGATTCTGGGCTACCTGCTGTGGGCAGCTCTGCTTTTAGCAGGGCAGTTGGACTACATTATCTGCAGACGTCCCTTCTAACCCCTACCATTCTGTGATTTTTGATTATTGATACAATAAAAAACTTCGGGGGAAGAAAAGCTACAAACTGAGAACCTCATTTGGACTGGCACAAGTGCTCTGGAGGTGAGGAGAGAGAGTTGGCAGGGCTGGAAAAAAATTATGTTTTCTATGAAGAAGGGAACATATACCCAAACTGTGCCTTGCATCCACTTTTTTTACATACTAACAGAAGGAACCAAGGGTATAAATTGTCTATATGTGGGACTTACAGTCTATGGCAAAATGTTTTGCTTCAAGACTATGCAATTCCTGTTCTTACATAACTTTATATCCTATTTAATTGTGTGTCCTACCTACCTAATTGTGTATCCTTTATGCTCTTTTCATGTGAGCTTCTTTATCAGAGCCATCACTCAGCAGTCTAATTTTTATTTGCACTTTTAATCCCTGCTCCTTTCCCAGTCCAAACTAATGGTGCATGGCTTTGTCCCTCCCTTTAACAACTGCAAATAGAAAGCAGACGAGAAGTCAGGAGCACTGACAAAAAGCAGGAAGAGGAGAAGAAAAAGCCCTGGAAAAAAAAAATTGATAGGCACACATGGCACACTCTGATCTCACTGTAATGAGGAGGCTTGTAAAGACTTGCACTCGAGGGTCATTTCCCCCTGCCACTCGAGGTGTTTGCTTTACTTGGTAAATAAGGATCACAGCGCTTTGCTTTTAGGCAAATAGACCATGGATGCATTTTCATAACTGACCTGGAATGACTTTAAAACTGTGTAATAGGTCTCACTGCTTTTCATCTCTTTTAGACACAACTTTTAAAATGTTGTGTGGCTATTGATGGCCCTGGAAGGTAGTCTCGGGTTGCTATTGCCTTGCTTTGATTCTGGGAATCAAAAGAGATTTAGCTCTTTTCCATGTCCAGGCAGCAGCTGTGGAGTTTCTCTCTCTGTAAATGTATTTTATTCCAGTTTTTGGCGGTTCTGCCTGGCTCTGGTCTCAGCATCACACTGAGATGTTCAGCCATCGATGTTGCCCACATGTTGACTTGCTCCAAGTGCAAGGAGATTGGCTTGCCTAGGTTGGAAATGCAGATGGTTGTCAGGAATCACAGAAAGCTGAGGAGGGACTGTTTACAAGGTCTTGTAATGACAGAACAAGGAATAATGGGTTTAAACTGGCAGATTTAAACTAGATGTTAGGAAGAAATTCTTTACAGTAAGGGTGGTGAAACACTGGCACAGGTTGCCCAGGGAATGTGATTGAAGAGCACATTCTGTGCTTCTGTCATGCACAACCTCCCTGGAGGTGTTCAAGGCCAGGTTGGAGGAGACCTTGAGTAACCTGTTCTAGTGGGAGGTGTCCCTGCCTATGGCAGGGGGTTGGACCTAGATGATCTTTGAGGTCCCTTCCAACCTAAACCATTCTATGATTCTATAACTCATGCTCTGCCTCTTATGGATGTCTTAGTTGTAGTCAACTTGACCTACATATAGCAAGAAAAGTACATCTGCACCTTGGTATGGCTTAGAGGATGTCTCATCACCACATTTCAGTATTGAAAGGGTGGCTACAAAGAAGATGGAGACTTACTTTTAATGAGGAGTCAGATGGTAAAGATGAGGGGGAATGGGTACAAGTTCCTTCTGGGGAGATTGTGATTGGACCCAAGAGGAAAATTTTTCACAGCAAGGACAATCAGACATTGGGTTAATCTCTGGGAAGTGGTGGAGTCCCCAGCATTGAAAAGCTTTAAGACTCAGCTGGATAGGATGAGGAGCCAAGAAATGTTGAACTGAATAATCTTTGAGGTCTCTTCCATCCTGCTATTCTATGATTCTAGGGTTTATGAAGAGACCCAAGGTGTGATCTTTGTTGCCTCACCTCCATGCAAGAGCCCTAGACACCTTTGGGGGTTGCTGACTTCTTCTAGAAATGTAAGACCAGCTCTTACCTGTCCAGTTCAGCGTGACCTAGGACCCTCCACACAACTCAGATAAAGTGCCTTTTAACAGTCCCTGTTATTGACTGCCCTTTGATGTTACTCTTGATATTTGGAAATTCAGCATTTGTGTCTCTGCTTCTCTGGTCTTTGTGGAAATGAAAAATATTTTTACCTGTCTTGCAAAATTGCACGCTTCAGATGTACTTTGGTACTGTTTTGAAGGAGTTTTGTGAGCCCTTTTGCCTGTTTCCAGGTCCAGGTTTACTGATCAGGAGAACTGTGCTCCCAGACCTCAGGCTGAAACTAGCAAATGCATTCCTACAAAATACTTCAAGGGTGCTTCCAGCTTCACCCGAAAACAAAATGCCTTGATAACTTCACTACATCCCTAACCTCCTACCTGCCCATTCCAAACATAAGATCAGTGCTGTCCTCCTGTGTGCCAGCTCCATCCCCTTTCGCATTGGGGAACATCTCTCACCTTTGTCCCCCAAACCCCACCTGAGTTTCCTGCTGTGCCCTCTGTCTAGCCTCAGAGCCTTCATTGTCATGGTAAATGGGCACCTTGAATAGCAGGGCAGTTCTCACCCAAGTGCAAATTCTTCTGCTCTGGGGAAATTGCCAGGATCCAGGTGGTGTCAGTCCTCCCAGAATCAAGTACCCCTCACCCTGGGCGTGAAGGTTGCTGCCAGCAAGAATTCGCAGCAGCAAGGTGTCATGTAAACATGGGGAGCAATTTTTTCACTGTGACGGTGACAGAACACTGGAACAGGCTGCCCAGGGTGGGTTGTGGAGTCTCCTTCTCTGGGGATATTCAAGACCTACCTGGATGTGTTCCTGTGTGATCTGGTGTAGGTGATCATGCTCTGGCAGGGGGGGTGGACTGGATGAGCTTTCAAGGTCCCTTCCAGCCCCTGACATGCTGTGACTCTTAATGCTTAAACCTCTGAAACTTTCCTTCCTTTGCTGGAGCTGTACATCTTAGATTCACAGTGAATAGCTACAAATTGGAACATAGAAGGTTTCACCTCAACATGAGGAGAAACTTCTCTACAGTGAGGGTGACAGAATGCTGGAACAGGCTGCCAAGGGAGGTTGTGAAGTTTCCTTCTCTGGAGACTTTCAAAACCTGCCTGAATGTGGTCCTGAGCGATCTACCCTAGGGGATCCTGCCTTAGCAGAGGGGTTGGACTCTATGATCTCTGGAGGTCCTTTCCAACCTCCGAAGTTCTGTGATTCTGTGCTTGTGTCACGCTGCTTACTGCCTGAGAATTTGGTGTAACCCCAGCAATCTGAGATGCAAGAGTGGTATGTTGTGGGCTGAGGTCATCATCCTCTGATTTTGGTCTCACACTGAATCAGAGAATCATAGAATGCCCTAGGTGGAAGTGGCCTCTAGAGATCATCTCACTCAATCTCCCTGCAGTAAGCAGGGAAATCCCCAAATAGCTCAGGTTGCTTAGAGCCCCATTAAGCCTGACATTGTGTGTTGGGTGAAGGAACTTGTCCCACGCACACACACTATTGGAATTTACCAGATGGCTTGGAAGTAAGATGAAGCTATACTTACAGCAAAGCTAAATTGACAAGCATATATACACAGTGTATTTACAAGTATTTATAATAATATACAAATCAGGAATAATACAGAAACTCAAACTCTCTCCCAGACAAACAAACTGGCCAGAAGAGGCTCAAAGCTAGCCTCTCTCTCTCTCACACACACACAGAACACAAAACAACCAGCAAGGCTTACTTTGTTATCTGTTAATGAAAGACATTAGAGCAGAGCAAAGGAGAAGTGATCTGAAGGGAATGAGCACTCAGAAGAGGGAAAAAAACCCCAATTGTTTACTTTTTGTCTTTTTATCCCTTTTAGCAAACCAATGAATGATATAGACTTTATAATTATTTTCTTTTTATAACCAATGATATAATTTCTGTCATTATAATATTCCAATTAGTCTCAAACCAGCACATCTTGAATGTCTCAAGGGATCTTCACCATCTCCTTGGGCAACTTGTCCCAGTGTTTCACCATACTCATGTTAAAGAACTAATGTCCAGTCTAAATTTACCCTTTAGTTTAAAACCAGTGACTCTGCTCTTGTGCTCTCTTGAGGTTTGTTTTAAGTTTCATGTTCACCTTCCTTTGAAAACAGTAAGCTTTGACCATCATCCATCCAAACCCGAAACCTCCCCCATCCTCAGGCCCAAAGAATCAGGCTGGAGGGAGGGAACGGGGACCAGGCTGACCTCCCTTTTAGTGGCAGGGAATCAGCTGGAATAAAGCCAGCTTGAGCACTTATGTATGTTGTCTGATGCCCTCCCTTCTTTAAAAAAAAATGTTCTGCTCTCAGGAGGGGAAAATAGCTCTTGGGCCAGCTTTTGTCCAGGCTAGGGGAAGCTGGAGGACGCAAAGACAGGAAGGACTTTAATACAGCCAAGCAAGGACTGGAGAGACTGGGCCTCTGCCTGCAACCTGCATCCCAGTCTTCTCAAGGTTAAAACATGGTGTTCTCGACAGTGCTGGATTAACAGTTGGACTTGCTGATCCTAAAGGTCTCTTCCAACCTAAATGATTCTATGATTCTATTGAGCAACATCAGAAATAATGTTGGTCAGTGAACGGGGGTCATGACCTAGTGTTAGTTTCTAGCCCTAACTGAGCCCCAACCTGTTTTGTGATGCTGGGGGCCCAACTCTGTTCCTATTTCCCCTCTCATCCCTGACAAGGCTTTTGCTGAATACAAATCAGCAATGTGCCAGCTGACCAAGAAGGCCATCAGTGTCCTGGCTGTTATCATGAATTCTGTAGCCAGCAGACTGGGGCAGTGTCCCCATGTACTCAGCACTGCTGAGGCTGCACCTCAAAGACTTGGTTTAGTTTTAGGCCCCTCATTACAAGAAGGACATTGAGGTCGTGGAGTGGGTGCAAAGGACAATGAACCTAATGAGGGGTCTAAAGAACAAGTCTCCTGAGGAGCAGCTGAGGAAACTAGGCTTGTGTAGAGCCTGTAGTAGGGTTGTGTAGCCTGGAGAAAGGGAGGCTGAGGACCTTCTCACTTTCTACAACTACCTGAGAGGAGGTTGTAGTGAGGTAAGGGTTGATCTCTCAGGTAGCAAACAGGAGAACATAACTTCAAGTTGCACCAGAGGAGGTAGATTTAGGTTGGATAGTAGGAAAAATTTCTTCACCTAAAGGGTTGTCAAGCACTGGAACAGGCTGCCCAGGGAATTGGTGGTGTCACCATCCCTGGAAGGACTGAAAAGTGTGTAGAGGTGTTCCTGAGGGTCATGGTGCAGTAGTGACTTGGCAGCATTGGGTTAATGGTTGGACTCAATGATCTTAAACCTAATCCAACCTAAATGATTCTATGAAGTTTGATGAGGCAGTGAGGAAACCCAGAGGGTTACAATTCTGGCTGGGGTGGGTTGTCATTTCTGAGACAGCAATGAAAAGATTGAGGCTGATTTGGGATCTGAGCAGGTCCTGCCCTCAGCTCCTGCTATTGCCAACAGAGAAAAGCCACACTGTGTCAGTGGAAATGCCACTGAGGATGACTCCAACAGCACAAAAGGACAACAGACTACTGAAGAAAAGGGTAATGCCCAGTTTTGGGGCATAGCTGCTATATAAGGGATGCCCTGGCAGCCTTCCAGATCTGAAACCCTAGGTTGCCTTAGTGGGTGCTTTTCATCTGAGCTTTCAGAAACATCACCTCAGTTGGTTTCAGTAAATATTTCAACAGCGTTTTGAAGTTCTAATGGAAACAGAGAAAAGCTTTGATGTCTACAGCCCCTTTATCCCACTGTACACCTCACCCCATGCGTTTCAGCTGCGCTCTTCAGTCAGCGTTCGCTGACCAAAGGGACGCGAGGTGCAAACATTTGGGTGCGCTGAAGTCAGCAGTAAACTTTTCCCTGGTTATAGTGAGGCCAGGTTTACCCTGAATTAAGTCAAAGAAAAGGATTTTAGGTTCTCCTTGTGGAAAAAAAAAAAAGGGGGCGGCGGGAAAGGAGAAGGAAGAGAAGGGAAAAGAGAAGGAAGAGAAGGGGAAGGAGGAGGGAGGGAAGGGAGGGGAGAGGGGAGAGGAGGGAAAAGAGAAGGAAGAGAAGGGGAAGGAGGAGGGAGGGAAGGGAGGGGAGAGGGGAGAGGAGGGAAAAGAGAAGGAAGAGAAGGGGAAGGAGGAGGGAGGGAAGGGAGGGGAGAGGGGAGAGGAGGGAAAAGAGAAGGAAGAGAAGGGGAAGGAGGAGGGAGGGAAGGGAGAGGAGAAGGAAGAGAAGGGAAAAGAGAAGGGAGAGAAGGGAAAGGAGAAGGGAGAGAAGGAAAGGAGAAGGGAAAGAAGGGAATGGAGAAGGGAAAGAAGGGAAAGGGGAGAGAAGGGAAAGGAGAAAGGAGAGAAGGGAAAGGAGAAGGGAAAGAAGGGAAAGGGGAAGGGAAAGGGAAGGAAAAAGGGAAGGAAAGGGGAAAAGAAAGGGGAATTGAGAAAGGAAAGGGGAATGGAGAAAAGAAAGGGGGAAAGGGAAATAAAAAAAAGGAAAGGATTTATCAGAAAATTAGAGCCACTTTTTAGAAACAAACAAAAGAAAGAAAACAAGTAAAAAAGTTTTGGGGAAAGTAAATTTAAAAAACTCAGAATAAGATGAGCAATATGTGCATGGAATTATTTTTTTTTATGCTATTCATTTATTTTAGCAGGGAGGATTGCCTCGGGCATTAATCCATGAGAGACAACCCAACTGAATGCTTTTTTGACTGCCAGCCTGGAAGTCCCTGTGTCACTGCAGCAGTACTAACAAAAGCATTCTGGGTGAAAGGGCATTAATTTTTCCATCTTGGTTTTTCCCAACAGAAATTTCAGTACTTTTTTTTTTTTTTTTCAACACAATTATTATTCTCATGTTGAAAAAAGGTTGTTCTGTAATATGGATATTTTATGTACATTAACCACTCCAGGGAAAATTCCTCTCCAGCAAGCCCAGTCAGTGTGCTGCTTTATTTTCCTCCTTTCTGTTTTGTTTCCCAAACACAAAAGCTAATAACTTCTGGGGCTCCCTGGGAGGCTCCCAAGTTTAACGAAGATGAGGTTGTGAGCCTGTGTCATGATACATCTCTGCTTGTTTCAAAATAGGGTGGAAAATAGGTGAGGGCCAAAGAATGCTTTGACAAAACCTGGAAATTTCTGCATTACCTGTGTGGGTGTTCAAAGAGGAGAATAGAATCAGAGAATTGCTGTGGTTGGAAAAGAACTCCAAGGTCATCAAGTCCAACTGTCACTCTAAGACCACTGAACTGCAGCCATTGAACTGCGTCCTAGAGTGCTGTGTTCACACTTTTTTTAAACACCTCCAGGGGTGGTGACTCCACCATCTCCCTGAGCAGCCTGTTCTAATGCCTGGCCACTCCTTTAGGAAAGAATTTTTTTCTAATATCCAACCTGAACTTCCCCGGCACAATTTCAGGCCATTTCCTCTGACAGTAGGGAGAGGAGACTGACCCACACCTCACTCCAATCTCCTTTCATGTCGCTGTAGAAAGCCATGAGGTCTTCCCTCAGCCTCCTCTTCTCCAGGCTGAACAAACTCAGTTCCCTCAATGCTCTGCATGCTAAAGTTTGATTCTGCCAGATATACTACCTACTCATTATTTCTACTTTGTCTTCCTCTCTATTTTTTTTTGCTACCCTATCTTTCTCCTTCTCTAGCTTCCTAATACTTTGTCAGTGTTTTATTTATGAGTAGGATTTTATTACGTTGTTGTGACTACTAAGACAGATTTACATTTTTTTTTCTCTTTTTTTTTCTTCCTCCTTTCTATCCTCTCTACATTCCATTCATTTTCCTATCCCCATTTCTCCTCCTTTTCCTCCTAGGTCAGTCTTTCTCTGTGGGAGCTTGTCCTTATCCCAAATTTAGTGAGACAACACAGAGAAAAAAAAAAAAAACAAACCTCCTTGTTTTCAGCAGCTCCTGTCTGTCTCAGGAAAAGCAATACACTAGACCAGCTCCTGATGAAACATAACTCTTGTTCAGCATGTGCTGGCTCACCCCAGCTGAATGAATGAAATGGCTTTTCTTCCTCACCTCCACGCACTCTCCTTTTTTATTTTTGAGGTGTAGGTAGTACACTGGGGCTGCCTGGCAGGTGCATCTTGCAACCAGTGTCACCCAGCAGTCAATTCCCTAATTACAGGTCGTGGGGGTGGAGCTCTCCTTTGATGTGACTTTTTCTGTTGTGGTGAGCGGTTACAATTCGAGCCAGATATCAAATGCAGATAGCAGTAAAAATTTAATTAACAAATCAAAGCTTTTATCTGGGGTTTAAGAACTCACGCCAACAGGTTTCTTGCATCTAAAGAAGTCACAGAGGCTGAGGAGGTGAAGGCAGTGCCTTTGTAGTGCACACAGCTTACAACCCTTTTTTTTTTTTAATGATACTTGCAGAGATCAGGCTTTCTGAGCTGTTATTTTTCCCTTTGGAGAAGCTTTTAGGATCTTCCCTAAAAGCAAGATGTTGCTCATTGGATGCTTAATTTTCATGGCTTTAACTCCCTACCGTGCACACGTCTCTTGTGATGCTGTGGATTGCAGAGCAGGAGAATCATAGAATCATCAAGGTTGGAAAAGACCTGTAAGATCATCAAGTCCAACTGCCAACTCAACACCACCATGCCCATAAAACCCTGTCCCAAAGTGCCATGTCTACACATTTATTGAACACCCTCAGGGATGGTGACTCCACCACTTCCCTCAGCAGCCTGTCCCAATGCTTGACCACTCTTACAGTAAAGAATTTTTTTCTAACATCCAATCTAAATCTCCCGTGGTGCAGCGTGAGGCTCTTTCTTCTCATCCTATTGCTAATTACTCAAGAGAAGTGATCAGCTCCCACCTCGCTATAGTCTCCTTTCAGACAGTTGTAGAGAGCAAAGGAAATGAGGTTTGCTTGCACTTGCCTTCATACAATAATGGAATCATTTTGATTGGAAGATGAATTTGAAGTCCAGTCCCCCTCCAGTGAGCAGGGACAGTTTGGGATGCACAGAGTGCCCCAGAAATCCTAATTAATGTGTTAGTTTAGTTCTCTTGTGATAGTATCAGTGGCTTGACCTGTGGGACATAATAACATCTGTTCTATGATTTGTTCCAAGAAAACTTAATAGAAGCATGAGGCTGAAACTTGGCTCTTAGTGTCTTCATCTGTAAGTGGAGAAGATGCTCTTTTAGTGCCTTTTAGAGATGCTGTTCTGATGAAAGGAGCTAGGTCCACATGCTGACTTCTTTAGTCACCCCAGTTATTCTGCTGTTAACTGGGAGCTGGGAGAGCAGAAATCTGCCTGGTTTACATTGCATGTGTGATTACTGCTGCCTGAGGACTGAAAGAAATGCAAGTGTACATAGAAATCCTAATAAGAAAGCATCTACATGCCCAGTTCCACCTTTGGTAGAAGTCAGGTGTCAGAGCACCTCAAGAGTACATAGTGAGAGACATCTACATAACCACAGAAGATTCCACCTCTTATCTGCAACTGGCTTGCATTTGTGGGTGAAGTGTTCCTCAGAATTTATTTCTGACATTTTCAGACCAGTACTGGGTTGTAAAATGCTGTAGAGATTAAAAGGGAATATTGTGGCCAGGAGAAAAATTGCCTCAGGTGCTTACCGTGATACTTGACTTTCCAACCGCTCTGGATGAGCACACACCATGCTGCAGAGGCCACAGGCTGATCTCCTGTGAGTCTCAGGAGGCTAGCTATAATGTACTCCACCACTCATGTCTTTCTCAGAACATCTGGGACTGACCCAGACATTTCTGCAAGGTCTTACTTCAGGAAACATATTCCACCATCAGACAGCACTTAGGAAAGCCTCAGGTACAGAAGCACTTAATCATCGTCTTAAGGATCTTCCTGAAATGAAGCCAAAGAACCTGAGTCAAAGACCTCTGGAGTCAATGCAGCAGCATGAAGCTGTGCTCACGCAGAAGTATGTTTAGAGGCACCAGCCTTGAATTTTGATGTACAGCTTTTGGATTTCTGAGCTGGCTTCCAGTGGGAGTAATGAAACAAAATCCTACTGAGCACCACGAAAAGGGCCAAGGCTCCTACGGAGTGCATAGTGCTGGGTATTTATAGTGCACTTACCTAGTTCTAAAATACCACTGCTGCTAAAGCATCAAAAGCTTTGCAGGGCTGTGATGGGAGTTAAAAGGGTGAGAATAGAAAACAAGGGAGAAAGAAAAGGAAGGGAAAGAGAAGTGAAGAAAAGAGGGAGGAAAGGGAGAATGGAAGGGAAGAGAGAGGGGAAGGAAACAGAGAAGAGGGGAAGGGAAGATGGAAGGGAAAGGGGAAAGAGAAAGAAAGAAAGAGAAAAAAAGGAAGGAGTATAGCAAGAAAATTAAAGCAAGAAAGAAAGAATGAAAGCAAGCAAGAAAGAAAGCAGGAAAGCAAGAAAAAAAAGAATGAAAGCAAGCAAGCAAGAAAGCAGA